>PVHX01000022.1:569722-581055 GCA_004024805.1 Geosciurus inauris
CTCCTCCCCCTCCTCCTCCACTTATATTGGGCCACTCCCACACATTGCTGACTCTGCTTCCCTTTATATTTCCATCTGCTTGATTGTAAGCTTCATGAGGTCAAGACAAGTAAGGGAGTGTTGTGTCACTAGATCATGGCCATCTGCCCACCATGACTGCATTGATCTCTCAACAGGGCACGGCCTGGCTCTGTAGAGTAACTTTTCCTGTGAAGCTTTTGTAACTGAATCTGCTGAAGAAAACGAGTAGGCAGATTAGCAGGAGAAACAGCGTAGGGATTTTTTAATGTGCATACGTGCACAGGAGCCACACAGAATAGGAAACTCAGGGAAGGACCAGATGGTTGAGACTTAAATACCTTCGTCACGGGGGAAAGAGAAGTAAAGGTTGAGTTTTAGGTAAGCAAATGAGCCCAGAGAACAGACAATGGCCTGGGATAGAGCTCCTGTGAGCTCTAGGTGTGGTATTTGATTTTGAGTCTTCTCCTCTGCGATAGGAGTTTAATCTTCCTTGGTTAATGAAATTTCAGTAAGAAGATTGAAGGCAATTGTGCTCCTCTTTGGCAGACCCAGTCATTAGGCAGGCAAGGGAACTTCAGAGAAAGCCCGTCCCTGCGTTTGCTGCTCCCCAGGGGACTCTCAGTTTGAAGTCCAAAGCAGCATATTTTGGATTATCATTTTCTGAGCCCCGACATCAGTTTAATTTTTTTCCCCCTCTGACTTGAACAACAATGGAAAAGGGAAGCAGGGTGCTTTGGCTGATCTGGGAGTCTCAGGGCGTTCGCTAAGCACAGATTGTCAGGCTCCATCCCTGGGGATTCTGAATCAAAGGGCAGAGTCCAGACATCTGTAATTTTAACAGGCAGCTCAGAAGTTTGTTGCAGCTTGGATGACTCTTGGGAACCATCGGCACAATGACCATATGGATCTGAGTTTGAATCCCGTTCTGCGGTTTCCTGGTTCTGCAGACCTCTCAACCGTAAAATGAAATCATAGTTACCTTTTTAAGCTTTGGTGGGGATTAAATTAAAAAAAAAAAAAACGTGTAAAACAGCCAGCCCAAGGCTTAGATCAGGATAGACGCCATAGTTTTTATAGGACTAAGGTCAGTTTCCTTCCCAAAGTGCCACATGCAGTTCTGCCTCCTGGTTCCTTGGTGGGAGGGGGTGGGGGGCTCCCTTTCCTCAGCGCACCTCATTTCCTACGCACATAGCGTTATTTCCATCCTATGCCAGCAACTCTTCTTGGGCTGGGATCTGTCTATTTCTTCATCCATTTCTTCTGCTTGTGGCCCAGGGGACCAAAGTGGCAGAGGACACTAAGGCAGTGCTGGTCATCTTAGAATACCTGTCTGTTGGTATCATTTAGTCAACACCTGCCAGCCCAGTGTCTGCTGAGGTTCCCTGCGGTGAACACAGTGAGCAGAGAGTCCTGAAAGGCCAAAGCAGAGTGAGAGGGGAGACTAGTGGGAGCTGAGGACAGACCGTACAAGCGGAAACCAGATGTGGAAACTTCCTGAAACAGAAGGAATGTTGGCTTCTACACCAGGTAACGGGAGCCAGGGCAGGGTGTTGAGCAGAGAAGTGGTGGGATCTGACCCGGGCTTTTCAGACTCCCCATGGCTGCCATGTTGAGAGTGGTCTGTAGGGGGCGGTGGTGGGAGCCAGGAAGCTGTAGGGAGGATCTCACAGCAGTCCATTCAAAGAGTGGTACCCAGCGCCAGATGGAAAGAGCGGGTAGTGAGAGGTGGTTGATAAAGGCTGTGCTTTGAAAGTAGGGTCAGCTGGAATTGCTTGTGGATTCGATGTAGAGTTAAAGATAATGCCAAGGTTTTTTGGCCTGAAGAAATGGAACTGTGTAGCCCCATAACAGAGATGGGGGAGGTGCACATTGCAAAAGGAGCATATCAGGAACTCAGCCTCTTGAAATTCAGTGTGGCCTCGGGGTAGCTCATCTCTGGGAGAGATTGGAAAGGAAACTCTCATCCTCATTTGGAGTTTGGATTTATTTTATTTTATTTTATTGAGATAAGGTCTTGCCCAACCTGGCCTCAAAACCTGGGCCCAAGCAACACTCCCACCTTAGGCTCCTGAGTATCTGGGACTGCATGTGTGCATCACAGTCTATCTCAACATTAATTTTTTAACATAATCCGGAGCCTTCCCTTACGATGTGCCTCCCAATCCAATGTACTAACTTCTGGCAACTCTTAAAAGCTCTTTGAAATAACTAGTTTGCTTTAACTATAGAAGTAATACATACTCATGGTTTAAAAAAAAAGATTTCTAAGAATTACAGGACTAAGGTGAAAAATAAATCTTCCTTGCTCTGCTCCCGTGGGCTAATTATTGTTTAAATTGCTTTTTGGGTTTTTTGAAGCTAACATTTTTCCATATGTTACTGTGTACTGGGCCCTGAGCTAATAAGTGCTGGATAAGCATCACCTTAGGGTAATCCTCTTACGGATCTTTGAAATGTAGGTAAACTCATTCTCTACAGTTTGCAGATCAGGAAGTGGATCAGGAGAAGTGACTTAACAGGGCCACAGGCTAGAGAGAGTAGGGGCCCAAGCAAAGGTCTTTAGGCTCCAGGGTCCCAGCATGAACGGGACTGTGGTCCTGGGAACAGCACCCAGGGACCCAGGCCCTGAGGGAGACTTCTGATATTTCTCTGGTATCTCCTGCTGTGGGGTTGGATACAAACTGGTTTATGGAGACTGAACCTAAATCAAATTAAAGTGGATTAATTAAATGTGTCCTCTTTGAATAGACTGCCATATTTCTAATTACAGCTGTCTTTTCTCCTGAGAAGGCAGCCCAACATTGTTTTGAAAAGTTGCTCAATTATTAAGGGTTGGATAACATTCTGAAAATGTAAAGTGTCATTAAGTTGTTAATAAGAAGGCCAGAGGGGGATGGGAGTCAGTTGTCAGATCTCTGTCTCTTACACACACACACACACACACACACACACACACACTTAGCTCAGAGATGACCCAAAACACCAGAAAAAAAAAAATGTCAGGGGGCTGGGATTGTGGCGCAGTGGTAGCGTGCTTGCCTAGCACGCGTGGGGCACTGGGTTTGATCCTCAGCACCACATTAAAAAAAAAAAAACAAAGATATTCTGTCCACCTAAAACTAAAAAATAAATAAATAAATATTTTTTTTAAAAAAAAATGTCAGACTGACTGATCTTAGCTGCTAGGAAACAGCTTATCCTGCCTCCTTTCCTTCCTGTCTGACTTTGGCCTTGACACTGATCTGTGCCTGCAGATAGCAGAAAGGAGGGGCTTATCTAGGCTGGAGCAGTGGAAGTAGCTGGTAACAAAGCATGGCAGAGAAGATGACCAAGGAAGAGAAATTGATCAGCTTTAAACAAGGGGTGACTCCACATTTCTCTTGCTTGTAAAGGATCCCTGGGTTGGAATTACGTCTTGGGTATCAGGTTGTTGATTGCAGTCCACATGCAGGTATATTGAAACCATATAAGGCCTGACCACTGAGCGGTACAAAGGTTTGTGGGTTTCAGAGCTGAAACACACACACACACACACACACACAGTAATATCAAGACTCAGGAAGTAGAAAAAAGTAGGTACAAGTACAATAGCTTTGAGGTATCTTCTGAATTTGGTTCTCCAGGCTCAAAATACTGACATCATTTCAAGACATTTTTTCCTATCCCCCTATTCTCTTTGACCCCAATCTGCTGTCCTTCAAGAAGACAGGGAGTGGGTGTCAGTCTTGGCACTGGTGATTACTTCATTGATGCATTTGTTGTCCTGCGAGACTTGCTCCATTTGGCTTTAGAAGTCCCTCATTCACTCCCCCTGGAGTGGGGCCTGTGCACCACTGCCGACTACCTTATGTTCCTGGCTGAAGCTCTCCCAGACCCCTGACAGTGCATGACACCATTCTGTATTGAAGAACATGACAGCATGTCACCAAGGCTTTTCCCTTCACCCGTCATCTTCTGCATGACACTGGGAATGACCAGGAGCCATGTGTTTCAGTTAAATAATGACAGCTTTTATTTTTTGTCAGACTCAAGTGGAACCTGACATTAAGGATTAAGCAAAGGAGCCAGTCTAAGACAATTGTGTCAAGAAGTTGCCATCTTTAAAGCAAGACAAGGAATTTGGAGGGATGAGAAAACAAGAGAGTGTATAAAATTAGGGTCACAATTCAAGAAATGGATCCATCACTTACTAATAATGGCTTTTGGTTTTTGAGCACTTCAAATGTACCAGGCACAGGCTGAGCACATACATGCTACATTGGGGACCATGCATTCAACACATGAGCTTTTGAGGAACATTCTGGATCTAAACCATAACACACACCATCATTTGAACTTTCTTTACACCACCTTACTCTGTCTGTTAACCTCACATCTGTATTTTCTGTCTTTTTGTGTCTCTCCCTGCTACTTTCTAAATAATTCCTCCTGAGCTTTCTTCCAGTTCATTTATTCTCTTTACATCTGTGTCTGATCTACTATTAAGCTGGTCCATTGAGTGTTACAAATTTAAATAAAATATTTCTCACTGCTACATGTTCTATTCTGTTCTTTTTTCAAATACATTTCATTGTTTTTTCAATAACTTATTCTCCCCTGCAGATGGATATATTTAAGCTTTTATTTCTTAATAACATAGCAACATGTTTATGATTTGGCCTGACTACTTTAGTGTCTGAAGTCTTTACGTATCTATTTCTGATGTCTGCTGTTTCTTCTGGTCTATTCATGGTACCTTGATTCCCCGTGTATTGGATATTTTTGACAGTATTCTACTCACTGTATATGAGAAATTATTTGTGGGGATTTGTTGAGGACTAGGATAAAGATAGCTTCCTCCAAGGAGATTTAGCTTAGCTTCTGCTAGGTGCCTGGGAATACTGCCAATTTAGTACCATTTCAAACCAAGTTTATGAGTTTCCCTTGACGTCTAAATAATACAAGCTCAAGATATGCAATCTGTGAGAGGGCCACCATTGCTGAAATGCTTCCACATCTTCCCTTATATCTGTTGCAAAGGCAACCTTCCCCACAGTCTCCTGGGCAATGAGGAGAACTATGTTTACTTCTGGTTCCTTCTTACTCTAAGAGTTACCTCTTTGGGATCCAAACATAAAAGAGGCTCCCTTAGCCTGTCTGCTTTGGGAAGTCTCTGCATTTGGACTTTTATTCCCCTTTTCTCTCTAGTAAAATGGAAAACCAAGTTGGTCCAACTTCTATTGCCCTTAGAGAAGAGTAGCCTATTTCCCAGGTGTTTATCTTTTATTTGTTTCCCCTTCTTTAGTGTCTCATTAGGATACTTTTTAAAATATATTTTGCTCCAAAATTACAAGTTGTCATTTTGCGAGGTCATGAGTTGGTTTGCGTATGGTCCTCTTTATTGCCAGAACGGAAAGCCTCTACGCTGGAGTTTGAGGATCATGCCTCTGTCTGCTCCACCCCACAGGATTAGAGGGATAGAACAAAAGCTCTACTCTGGTCTGCTGTTGGGGACAACATTGTACTGACCTTTACACAGATACTGCATCTGTTCTCTGTAGGATTTCTTCAGGTAAACAAGATGGCCTGAGTCTCAAAGCAACAGTTAGTAATGCAATAAAAAGATCAAATCATACATTTAGAAAGAGACAAAAGGGATGCCGTCAAGGTTGAGAATCGTTGGAGGCTGAGATCTGGGGAGTGGGACCACAGCTGCACAGATGGGCTCAGGCTGATCTTGCCTACATCGCCATGTGCCTCCAGACGTCAGAGGCCATGTGATGGATGCAGTGGCACAGGGTGGCTTGTTTTCACCACAGACTGATGAATGGGACTGGAAAGTGCTCCAGTTGCCGTCACTGAAAAGTGGGTAGACAGTCTGTACCAGGCTCTGTCACTGTCCTCATTATTGCTTCAGATAGATTAATTGGCCTCTTGAGGGGAGATTGCACTGGTTCTGAAGGATGCTTCTCTTTGCCACATTATTGCTTGCCCTTCTCTCTGCTCCTGAAAGTCACTCTTAAAAACACACATTCCTCTCCACCTGAGAAACCTGATTTATCAGCCAACTCCTCAGAGAAGAAACAACAAGATAAAAACCCCTGGCTATAAAACGCGGTTACACATTATGCTCTGTTGGTTTTGTGTCTAGACAGAACTAAGAGACCCCTCTGTGGCCCTAGCAATACCTAGAGATGACTGTATATTTACCTCTTTAGAAGAAAGATGGAGTTGACATTTTTATGTAGTAGAGGCCACCAAGTCTGGCAGAGAAAACAACAGCCAGGAAGTCAAGAGGTGACACTTCTCCTACCCTTTAAACCTGCGAGTGCCTGGCCTTCCCTAAACGGTACTAAGTATAGCCTTGCGGATGGGAGAGACTCACCTCCAGTCTTCACACTGTTACTTGTTAATTCTGTGACCTTGGGCAAGTAACTCACGTCTCTGTGCCTTAGTTCTCCATCAATGAAGTGGAGATAATAGTCCCTATCTCATGGTGGTGTTATAGAGATAAATCATGTAAAGTGCTTAGGGTATAATGCTTGGCATATAGTAAGCTCTCAAAACACGTGAGCCGTTATGATTATTATATGAGCCCAAAAAGGCTGAACGCAGATACTGACAACATCTGGAAAATGGTCCCCTGTTCCAGTGAGTCACGGGGGCTAACAGCTCTAATTTGGAAAGGGGAAATTGACAGCAGTAGGTAGCTTATTTGAAAAAGTTGGTCCACCTCCAAGGATCTTTTCAGCCCTGTGTATTCTTGCCAGACTGATAGCATGTGTGGTCTAGAATTATCATGTTCATTGCCAAGAAACATGCAGGCCACTGAGCCAGGAGACACCCAAATTAGGAGTACACAAATCAGAAAGTCCCTAGAAGTGCAGGGAGAAGATTCTACCACCAGGAGGTCCTGAAGCAGAATTAGTGAAATGAATGGGGTTGGAAGTCCACACCAAGCACACACTCGTGCATTTGACCGTGGCCAAGTGAGCTCGTTTCTCACACATCTGCCTACAGATAGGAGACTTTCTTTTAAATAAATGTCCCTTATAAGTTATCTGGGTATACGCATTTGTCCTTTTTTCCGAAGTTGTTAATTGTACATTCAAGATGTGTTCATCTTTCTGTGGAAATTGCACTTTTTTTTTAATAAGTTCTCTTATGTTGATAGTGGAGCTTGCATGGAAGTACAGGAGGTTGTCATGGGCCAAAGGGATCCGTTGTTATCAGTCGGATGGAAACACACCTCCCCGTGTGTCTCTAGCTCTTATGAGAATGATCATACTGCACAGAGTTGTGTAAAATACAAGGCACAAGTCCTTTAACCCCTGTCCTGTTTTCCAGGAGTGACCACCATGCTTGGTGAGAATGTGCTCACTTCTATTGTACATGTGTCTGTGTGTCTATGTAATGCAGACACGTAGACCTGTAAATAAACACCTTCATGTGTACTGGGTTTTGCTTGGTTTTGTTTTGGTTTGGTTTGGTTTGTTTTTGGTTTTGGTTTTTATTTGTTTGTTTGTTTTTGGTGCTGGGGATTAAACTCAGGGGCACTCAACCACTGAGCCACATCCCCAGCCCTATTTTGTATTTTATGCAGAGACAGGGTCTCACTGCGTTGCTTAGCGCCTCACCATTGCTGAGGCTGGTTTTGAACTTGTGATTCTCCTGTCTCAGCCTCCCAAAGTGCTTATAGGTGTGCACCACCGCGCCCAGTTGCTGTTTTATTATAGGACAGAAATCCCACCTGTGGTCCCACATCTTGTTTTATCACTTGTCATGTGAGATACTCACTGTATGTTACCTCCACTCTCATGTTTTTCAATGGCTGTACCATCCATTGTCTGGATGTATTTAATCACTCTTTTTCCTGTATTTCTTTTTCGTTTTTTCCTTTTATTATTTTTATTGATGCAGTATAATTATACATCATAGTGATATCTATTATACCATATCTGTATATGCACATAACACAATCTTATCAATCTCTTTTCCCAGTACCTTCCCTTTCCCTCTCCTCCTTCTTCCCCTTCTTCCCCTATCCTCTCACTCTATGATCTCCCTTCATCATTATTATTGATTGTTACTTTAATTAGTGCATTATAATTATATGTAGAAGCAGATTCGTTGAGATGTATTTGAACTTGACATAGCATGATTTGGCATTTTGTTCCCCAGTGCTTTCTCGTGTCTTTGCCTCCTCCTCCCTCCCAATCCCCTTCCTCTAACCTGTCATCTCCTTTTTTCCTGCATTTCTGACCTCCCTCGAGAGAGACATAGAGGTCAGCTGAGGAGTAGACCCATCGTGCAGGAGCAGGCTCCCAAAACAAGAGCTGGGTCTCCTGCACCCTTCTCAGACACCATCTGAGATTCTGGACATGTTTGTTTGTGTGATGGGAACTTGGCTGCCTCTGGCACCTAATGGGACGGTGTTGGTGGGGTGAGAAACATTGTCTCATGTCACATGTCTGTGTGACCAGAGAGTATTTTTTTGAATGCCACTAGGGCGATTTTTACGATTATTAGAGACAAGCATTTCTCCTGAAGATAACTTCAGATTAGATTCCAAGAGATGAAAGTGGGGTTGTCAAGTAATAGCCAAGCCTTGTGTTTCTGTAGTACTTAGGCTTTTTGAAGTACTTTCAGTCATTATCCTATTTGATCCTAGGAAGAGCCCTGAAAGCACATTGGGTTGGTGGTTATTATGCTGAGGCTACAAATGAGGCCAAGGATCATAGTGAGCAAGAACCAGAGCTGAAATTAACTCTTTTCCTGCTCTTGACCCCATGTTCTCTTCACCCCACACCCAGAGCAGACCAGAAGCCACAGCACAGGACACATGGAATCCCGCTAGTGTCACTTACTGAAGATCCAGGTGCCTTGCATAACTGAGGGAAGTAAGTGACAGGACTTAGGGAAGTAAAGGATATGGCTGTCTACCTTCAGGACTTGTCTTGTAAAAGGTCAAGGGGAACACACACATTCTCCTAAAAATTAACACAAATGGTTTTTGTGGGGTAAATCCTCAAGGACAAAGAAGAGGGGGAGAAAAATAGTAATATACATATGGAAACTGGAGAATAGGCAGATGAACAATAACTGATTTAGGGGACTCAGAACAGAGAGTCTTCAGTGCCTGGCGTAAGGAGAACCAAGCAACAACCGTACTGACCTCCAGAAGGCCTAGAAAATGGCAGTGTGAGCAGTCTCTGGAAACAGGTGATGGTGGGAAGATGGGGTGAAATGTCATTAAGACACTGTCACACTTTCAGATCCTCTCCCTGCCCCACACAGCCAGACAGTGGCCCAGGCACACCCAGGCAAGATAATAGTTTCTTCTCTGAAGCTGGTAAAACAGAAGGTCTCTGGAACACCAGATGTCAGGCCCAGCTGAGGAAGTAGGTTTCTCTCTGAAAACAGGGATTTAATGCAGGTTGACAGTGTAATGAATTAAAACTACTGTCTCTTTCCCTTAAGTTAGTTCCCAGGGTCAGGGACCTTCTAAGCAGGAGTTTAGAAGAATTCTGTGGGGAAACTCATCCCTTTAAGGGATTGGATGTCCCCAGGCATGGCCCAGTTGAGTCTCTGTATGAAGAAGCCTAAGTCAATGTGCCCATGACCAAGAGCTTTTAAGTGTCCCACATGTAAAAATGAGTGGCTGGCCAAGGACCACCAGACACTTAGATAGAGAAAACCTTGAATGTGAAAGAACACATGTGTGTTTGCACACATGCTTACACACACACACACAGAAAGAGAGAGAAAGAGGGAGAAGCATCTTAGAGGAAACAGAATAAAATTAAATTAAAATTTAAAGAGAATAAAATTTAAAATAAAATAAAACAAAAATCCTGAAAGATAACTGAAGACATTGCGTTCTGAAAATAAAAGCACAATGCCCTCCCTCCATTTTTAAAGAAATAAACAGGAAAGAACTCATAGAAATTTAACATATAAAAAAGTTGTGACATAAATTTGAGAATATATTCCAGAAAGAACACCACAAAGGAAAAGAAATAAGACAGAAAAGGACAAGAAAAACCAGGGACCCTGGCAGGAGATTTACACCCAAATAATAGAGATTCTAGACAGAAAAGAGAAAATGGATAAATTGAAGACAATTTCCCCTGAGCCAAAAGAACCATGGTTTTCAAATAGAAAGGGACTCATCTAACACCCTATCACTGAATGACAGCAAAGCACACCCACAACAGCATCATCAAATTTCAAAGCCCTGGACGAAAAAGAGACCCTACAAGTTTCTAGAAAGGGCATTAAAAAACACATGCACAGATAAAAACAGGTCTTAACATAAAGATTCAAGAATCAAAATAGTGAGGTGCGGTGGTGCATACCTGTAATCCAGCACTTTGGGAGGCTGAGACAGGAAAATCACAAGTTCAAAGCCAGCCTCAGCAACAGCAAGGTGCTAAGCAACTGAGTGAGACCCTGTCTCTAAATAAAACACAGAATAGGGCTGGGGATGTGGCTCAGTGGTTGAGTGCCCCTGAGTTAAATTCCCAGTACCAAAAAAAAAGAATCAAAATAACACCAGAATTCTTAACAACATTGGGCATAAAAACACAGTCCTGAAGCAAGTAAATGCAACTCATACTTTCTCCCCTCAGGAGATGTTCAGAAATGATTAAACATTAACTTCATACAGCCCTGTCAGGGACCTACTCATAAATATACTCTACTAAAACCAAGGGAGTGAACCAAGAAAAAGAAAGTCACCAGATAGGAGAAATTGGGGACGGAGGCTAACTAGAATGTTCAGGGCTGTCCCAGGAGGCGCTGCTCTGAAGTAGGCCCCCGGGAGACTCCCAGGGAAAGTCAGACGCCCAGGGAGAAATTCCTGTGTAAAGAAACTGAAGTTTTGTACATTTGGTGTCCTGTAAGCCTCTTGTATTTGATTTTCCAATTCCACACTCATACATCGCTGGTGGTATTGCAAATTGGTACAACCAATCTTGAAAGCAGTATAGAGATTCCTTAGAAAACTTGGAATGGAACTACCATTTGACCCAGCCATCCCACTCCTTAGTCTATACCCAAAAGACTTAAAAACAGCATACTACAGTGACGCAGCCACTTCAATGTTTATAGCAGTTCAATTCACAATAGCTAAACTGTGGAATCAACCTAGATGCCCTTCAATAGATGAATGGATAAAGAAACTGTGGTATATATACACAATGGAATATTACTCAGCAATAAAGGAGAATAAAATTATGGCATTTTCAGGTAAATGGATGGAGTTGGAGAATATCATGCTAAGCAAAGTAAGCCAATCCCAAAAAACCAAATGCCGAATGTTCTCTGTGACA
>PVHX01000023.1:0-75699 GCA_004024805.1 Geosciurus inauris
TGGAGATCTGAGGCACAAGCTACCTTGGGGTGATTGTGTTGCTGCAGTGAATGGGGGACCCAGGAGATCAGAAAAAAATGGAAAAAAAAACAACAACAACAGAAAATGGTGGCACAATATCCTGGCAGGTGCCTAATGTGTGACCTAGGGTGAGCCTGGTGGAATGTGAGTGAAACAGATGTGGAGTAAACTGTACACAGGAGGATTTGAGTCAGAAGGGCAAAGGGGAGTCCAGTTCTCTTTTCCTTTGTGTCTGGTGGTTCCTGTGACTAGCTGAAGTGGGCAGGGAGTCTGAGCAGGTGGGGGTTGATACTCAAGGACTATGCCTGGAAAGGCTATGCTCCTGTGTAGCAGTGGTTGGAGGATTGCCCTGCCTCTGGCCTCCTCTTGTCCCAGGACTGTATTTCTGGCCTCCTCTTGTCCCAGTCCTGAGACTAGACTCATAGAAGAGATACACTACTCTCTAGCCCTAGGGGAAGGTCAATCTAATCTGGCCAAAGTTGGCACCACTCACAAAGCCCCTGAGCCCTGCTTAGACCTAAGCCCTACCTGCTGGAACACCTCTAACAGAATGCTGCATAAGATATACCATGGGAGTGCACTGAACTGCTCTGAATGAACAAAACACTAACTGATAGTACTTCCATCAGTTCATACTGATGGAAGTATGAACCCATCCCACTTCATACTGGTGAGAAGGGAAGCTGAGTCTTATATCAAACAGCTTCAATCTTAGGCTGCTCCAACTGGTAGCTCAAGAGGGCAACACAAAAACAGGAAGGGGTTAAAAACTCCCACCCCTTCGTCTTTCAGTACATGACTCAAGAAGATTCGGAAAGAGAGACTATTAGACCCAATCTAGTCAACTATTTTGACTACCTCGGTGGAGAAGATTCCTTTATTCTTCATTTTTAAATTATTTTACTTTATTTTTAATTGTGTGTGTGTGTGCATGCATATATGCACATGAATTCTTGCTGTGTTGATTGGTTGAGAGACATATATACATTTATTTGTTTCCTTCTCTCTCATTTTTAGCAATTTTAAAATGTAATTATTTTTTCCTAGACTTGTCTTTTGAGGGTTCAGGTTTCTTGGATTGTATATTTTGGTTTGGTTTTGTATTATTTCAGTTTGTTTACTTCTCTTGTTTCTTTTTCTCTCTTATATTCTTCTTCTAATGGCCAAATTTGTTTGTTCTTTCTTTCCTAATACTTTGCTTCTTTTATTTTTCCCTCTCCTTTATATAAACATCACCTGCTTCATTTCTTCTGCATTCTCTGTTTACTTTTTGAAATTGCAAATCCTTTTCTAACTTTCTAACAGATTTTCTTTCCCCCTAATGAATTATATTTTTGCCATCTTTCAGAAACAACTGGCTTATGTAACTCCAGTCCCCACTGTGAATGCTGATACAATCATTACTGCTGTGGATGATATAGTTGAAACCTGTTGTTTGCTTTAAAGCCAGATCTAGTTCATGATTATTATTTTTACTGATAATAATGGCTGAACCCATTTTTCCTATTTTTTGGTGTAACTAATGTTGAAGACATCATATAGGAATTGGATATTTACTTTAATGCTGTGTATTGTTTGCAAAGGTTGTTAGTATTGTTTATTTTGCCCCATTCTATGAAGTGCTTGCTGGGAACTTACAGGGACACTAAAAGTTTACAGTATGGAGACTCTGCTGTTGAAATCAACCCAACCAAAAGACAGTACACCTTGCTTCACTCAAATTAATGAAACTCAATCTTCAGCCATACAGTTTTGTTTTGTTTTGTTTTGGTACCAGGGATTGAAGCCAGGGGCAATTAACTACTGAGCCCTAGACCCCCTCCCTTATTTTTTTTTGGTACTGGGGATTGAACTCAGGGGTACTCGACCACTGAGCCACATCCCCAGCACTATTTTGTGTTTTATGTAGAGACAGGGTCTCTGAGTTGCTTAGCACCTCACCATTGCTGAGGCTGGCTTTGAACTCACGATTCTCCTGTCTCAGCCTCCCTAAGTGCTGGGATTACAGGCTTGAGCCACCACGCCTGGCTTCTAGCCCCCTTTGTAAATGTTTATTTTGAGACCAGGTCTGTCCTTGAATTTGCAGTCCTCCTGGCTTAGCCTCCCAAGCCACTGGGAATCTTTAACTATACTTTAATACAAAGAAGAGAAGACAGAAAAACCAAAACTAAGGATTAGACTTACTCCATTCAAGTTGGGGTGATCAATATACCAGACAACATATTAGACACTTTTTCTCAAATTTCTGATGATCTAGTTCACATTTTTTTATTGGTATTGTTAGTAATGCTGTCCCCATTATTCCTATATATGTGGCATATAGTATTACAGATGTTAAAGTAGACAATGGATATTTAACATAAAGCTGTATATTTGTTGTTGACATTAGTGCCATTCTGTCTTCCCTCTCTCTCTAAGAGGGACCAGAAAGAGATTGGGATACTGCAAGATCACAGAGTAGAGATCCTGCTTCTGAGAAATATTTACATCTCAACCAAGCAACAGTGAATCGCACTTCACACACAGTCTGCTCTACCTGAGCCCTGGCATTACTCCAACTCAAAGAAATGAGGAGACAAAAGCCTAAAACCCACAAGGACCCAAGGAGAAACAATCAAAGAGGGACCTCAGGGCTCACTCCTTGGCATCTACTTATACATCAAAAACAGAGAGAAGTCCCAGTACAAATGAGATAATTACACACAAAGGGATACACGTAAAAAAGAGGTAGAGGATTCCACTTCAGTTGGTGCGCAAGTCCAAGACTTCTGAAAACATGAGAAAAGAGGCAAACAGATCTCCCCCCAAATCTACAATTCCCCAACAAAGGATCCCACTGATAGTGAGATGGATGAAAGCCCAGAAAGGGATTATAAAAACTGATTATTAAATTGTTCAATGAATTAAAAGAAGATCTAAGGAAGGAATTAAGAGAGCAATTATAGGAGATGAAAGTTCTCTTTAATAAAGAAATAGAAATAGTGAAATGAAACCAAGCAGAACTCTTAGAAATGAAAGACACAATCAGATTAAAAACTCACTTGAAGACATCACTAATATATTAGATTGCATAGAAAATAGAACCTCAACTTTCTCAAAAGAAGAAACACAAATAGCCAGCAAACTTGTGAAAAAATGTTCAACACTTCTAGTAATTAGGGAAATGCAAATAAAAACTACATTAAGATTTCATCTCACCCTAGTCAGAACAGCAGTGGTCAAGAATACCAACAATAGTAAATATCGGTGAGGTTATAGACGGAAAGGTACACTCGTGTTGTTGGTGTGACTGCAGACTAGAACAATCACTCTGGAAAGCAGTATGGTGATTTCTAAAAGTAGGAATGAAACAACCACATGATCTGGCTATCTCACTCCTTGGTATCTCCCCCAAGGATTTAAAATTGGTGTATTGCACTGATACAGCCACTTCAATGTTTATAGTGATATAGTTCACAATAGCCTAAATTATGAAATCAACCCAAATGTCTGTAAGTAGATGAATGGATTCAGAAACTGTGGTATACACACACACACACACACACACACACACACACACACACACAATGGAGTTCTACTTAGCCATAAAAAAAAGAATGAAATTATGGTATTTGCTTGTAAATGGATGGAAATGGAGAACATCATGCTAAGTAAAATAAGCCAAACTGAGAAACTGAAAGGTCAAATGTTTTCTCTCGTGTGGAAACTAGAATGAAATAAATGCAGGGAATAATAGGATGACATAAAAACTAGTCAATTATGTATTGATAGACCAATGGAAATAAGTCTAGTAGAGTAGAGAAAGGGAATGGGAGAGGGGAGCATGGACAGGAGAGAAAAGGGGGAGATCGTGAACTGAAATCAATTTCCATGTATGTATGTCTTTGTTGAGATGAACCCAACCACTACTTATAATTATAAAGATTTAAACAACAACAACAACAACAACACACACACAAAAAAAACCCAGAAAAAAATCACCACTCGCTCTTTTTGTAATAATTGGCAGATCTTTGTTCAAAAAAAATTCCTCAAGTACCTATAATTTCCTGAGCCCTGTTTTGTGGTCTGCGAACATAAATACACTTTAACATAGAACCTTCTCATGGACATTTTCTTGTATACAAGCATAAAAATGATTTATAGTAACTCTTCTTGAGGTAGTTATCAATGGCTTTTACCTATGTTCGACTTCCTGAAGACCTTCGTCAATTTGCTCTCAATGTATATTTTTTTCAATGAAATTCAACTTAATACAGGGTTCCTGTCATTTGTACATAATGGACACCCAAAATTTACATGTCATATTCTCTGTTATCAACAGATCACAAAAGACAGGATATAAGAAAAACAAATGAAATATTTGTGAAAGAATAGTGGGCCCATGAGCCTTGGACCATTGAAAGTGGCTCATTGCACCATGGAAGAACAGTAGAACAGATGACACACACCTATGTTTACCACTGCATTTTCTATGTGTGTTATTTTCTGATAAATAATAATGAAAATGATTTCTAAGAATTATTGATTTTATAGTAGGTTGTTATTTTTTCACTCTACAAACTTTTTTTAAAAACATTTATTATGGGGGCTGGGGTTGTGGCGCAGTGGTAGCATGCTCACCTAGCATGCATGAGGCACTGGGTTCGATCCTCAGCACCACGTAAAAAACAAAGATATTCTGTCTGCCTACAACTAAAAAATAAATATTAAAAAAAAACATTTATTATAAGTTTTTAAAATTTGTTATAATTATAAATGATAGTAAAATGCATTTTGATACATCATACATAAATGGAGTATGACTTCTCATTCGTCTGGTTGTACATGATGTAGATAGAGTTCTGCAGGTCATGTAATCATATATGCACATAGGGCAATAATGTCTGATTCATTCTATTATCATTCCTAATCCCATGCTTCCTCCCCTATATTCACTCCTCACTGTTTAGTCCAAAATACTACTATTCTCCCCACCCCCTTATTGTGAATTAGCATCCTTATATCAGAGAAAACATTCAGCCTTTAGTTCTTTTGGCTTGGCTTATTTCACTTAGCATAATATTCTCCAGTTCCATCCATTTAACAGAAAATGCCATAATTTCATTCTCCTTCAAGGTTAAGTAATATTTCATTGTGTGTGTATATATATATATCACAGTTTCTTTATCCATTCATATGTTGAAGTGCACCTGAGTTGGTTCCATAGTTTAGCTATTGTGAATTGAGATGCTATAAACATTGATGTGGCTGCGTCACTGTAGTACGCTGTCAATCTACAAATATTAACATCTCTACCATAGGGCTGACTCCATACCTTTTAGATGATAAAAAAAGGTTTGTAAAGGTTTTGGAAATCACCCTAGAAAACTAACTAATGTGCCCATACTTGGTTACCAATTGGATTCTCAGACTTGTAATGGTTTTAGGAAGGTCTTGGCCTGTAAGCCTCTTGTGTTAAAGCCTTGAGAATCTTAGAGATTTTCAATTCCTATGACTTTGGCCATGAGGATTTCCCTTGGAACCTAATGTGCTTAGGACCATCTTTAATGTGACCATTTAATCGCTCCATGTGTGTTTAGGAATGCCCAATGATGAGATCTAATTTTGCTGTAATGAGGTTGTTATGATCAGTTCACTTGAAGATTGGACTTAGGTGTCTATAAATTTCAAAAATAAGATCATGTTCAAAAGGTTAACATAGGGCTGGGGATATAGTTCAGTTGGTAGAGTGCTTGCCTTGCATGCACAAGGCCCTGGGTTCAATCCTCAGCACCATTAAAAAAAAACAAGTTAGCATAAGTCCCCTTGCTGGTGACAGTATGGGAAAGTATGGGTCTGTCACATTGTAGTTGGATGCTATTCTAGAACACAAGCAACTTGAATCCTATCCTGTCTCAGCATGAAATTTATTGCGTGATTTTCTGTGTGACAAATTTTAGGGCCTCTGCCCTGAAATTTCCTCATCCATGAAAGAAGGCTGAGGCCTACTCTATCTAACATGTAAGATGGTTGAAGGGAAAAAAAATCAGATTATGTATGATGAAGAATGTGAAAAAATATTATTATGTAAGTGTAAAAACTATAATATTAGTGATAAGAAATTCTTACATCATCCCTACCATGCTTTCTGTTTTCTTATATTTTGGTTGGCATCTTTAGTTTTAGTGTGAGCCACCAATTGTACACATGTAACTGGGGCTATGGTGTATGGTTTAATACTTGTGTCTGTTTCCTCTTAATATATCGATGGAGCATTTAGAATAGTGTCCAATACATGCTATGGAAAGGAATCAGGCACATATTTGAGTAAGTTGTATAAGCATACTTATGGGGTGTATCATGTTGGAATTTAGCTCTTTTAAGCCTAGCTGTCATGCGTTTGTAAATACTTATGCTTAATGCTTATTTTAGTTTGCTGTCCATACTTTGAATTCAGAACACAATCCCATCAGGACATCAGAATTTTAACATGAGATTTTAAATTGTTCATATTTGGATATAAAATATAAAGTATTTAAATGAGTAAAGGTTAAGGCAACTTAGTCAAATCTGATGGTGATACAGAATAAAATCACAGAAAACTAGGGGTGGAGGAACCACCTAGAAGAGAAGACATAATTAGCTTCCTGTTTGTTGTGCATAGATATGTTTTGCCAGTAACATATATCTCATATCATGTGGTCAGTAAAACTTCACTGAGCTAGCTTTAGAAATGTTAATTATTAGATTTTCTGTTTCTTGACTTTATTTCAAATTGTAAAAATTAGAGGGAAAAGATTATCATTGGCATTAGTATTTTGAATTTTATAAGAGTGAGAGGTGTCAAATTTGTTTTTACGTTTTAGAAAGTATTTTTTCCTGTATTTTTACATAATTTCTATTAGAAAGAGGCACTTTAAAATATGTTCATTATAAACATAGTGCCATAGAATTAGTGCAGTAATTTTTATTCTGACTACTGATAGTGTATGATTTAAGTGGACCCATTAAAGCAAAGAACGTTTTTGTTTCAAATTGGATTAAAATGCCCCAGTTTGAGATGTAAATGGATTCAGCCAATGCTGAATGAAGAAACGTCTACTTTAACAATTTAATGCTAATTTGATTATTTGTTACTTTATACCTATTCGATATAAAAATTTAAAATTTAGAATGAAATTCTCCAAAGTAGATGATAATTTTATGGCATAAAAGTCTAAGATAAATGAGGAAATGCCTTTATTAAGAATTTATCAATCAAATAGAGTTTTACAATACTGTTTTTTCCCCTTTATTTTAATATCAACAAGTTGAATACTTCAGAAAAAAAGCTCAGTGTAATAACACTACTAAAAAGCAAAGGACACAAGCTTTTAAGAGCTCTAGTTGAATTCCCCATTCTAATTTAAATCAGCGAAGAAAATCCTTACTCTAAGTCAATTTTCCTGATATGCTATCAGGTAGTAAAGAGATTAAATTATGAATGTCACTTTTAATTTAAAACTAAAGAGAGAAATAGCATTATCACAGAGAATGTGCTCTTTGTGAATGTCAAGTGCAACTTGTTGAAGGTCTTTTGAAAAACAAGTAGGAAAGCTGCTGTGCATTAGTTATGCATGCCTCCTTCATCCACCAGTTTGTAGTGCAGATGCCACAGTATGCTATTGATCACCACTGTCTCCTGGAATGATCTGTCTCCATTTTCTTTTGGGAGGGAATAAACCTATATATAACAAAGAAGATATCCAAAGCCTCTAAAATCTGTGGATAAAATAAAATTTTACCCAGGAAGTCGGGATGCACAGACTCTAATGAGATGCTTACTGGTTACTTGTTAGGAGTTTTTAGTGAAGTCTTTTTTCTCCTCCATGTTGCTTCTCTCTTCTCACATACTGGTTTCCCCTTATAAACAAGTGTCTTTTGTTAGTGTGGTACTGCCTGAGAATTTTGCCAAATATTAGCCTCCTAGTTCTTCCTGCTCACTTACTTCTTAGCCTTTCACATAGGGCTGTCAGAAGGCTTAATGTGTTTGATTCAAGTAAAGGTCTTCCACAGTTCCTGGCACCTAATCAGTCATCAATACATAGGGAAGGTGGCCAGTCCAGCTCCATTAGATAGATGAGGGGAATGAGATATGGGAATGTCACTTCCCTTAGTACAGAGACATACTTGGGACTCAGACACAATAAGATTTTAGAAAAACAGAAAATATCCAGGCCACTGTTTTGCCCTCAAGCACTGCTCCTTGACTTATCCAAACACTACCCCTTTAAACGGAAAAACCCAAACACCACAGTAGCTACTTAGGCAGTGGTGCTTGGCATTTGAGGCAAACTCTAGAAAGAAATGAGTAAAGTCTAGCCATAATGAAATCATGAAAATGAATATACAAGATGTGGTATGTATGCCATTTTAAAATGAGAGGAGTCATCAACTCATTGTATTATTACTATTATCAGCCCTTTACTTCTTTGGCATGAGAAAACTTCAGGTGGTATGTGAGAAAGACTAACTGGTGTGGTGATAGGATCCTCAGGTGTAGTGAATTTCTGCCATTAGCAGTGCTTTGAAATGGGATCCTCCCTTCTGTGAAAGGCTACTTGCCTGTGGTGAGTGTGCTAGATGATGGTTTTGAAGCCTCTCAAAGTACTACAGAGGGCCTCTATTGGGACAGTTGGCTTAGTTCCACTTTACACTAGCACCAGTGTGGAAGGTTTTGGGAGATGAACATTTTACAATTTTATCTGCATAGAGAAGAGTTGATTTTGCCCATTATATCATAGAGAATATTGGAGCAGAATGTTTAGTTGCTTTATAAAGCTTACCACTCCGTTTTATAGTTTTAATTAAAAAAAACAAAGGAACAGAATTTAAGCATCCCCCTTTTGAACATTATTTTCCTCTTTTAGTTTGTTCACTTAACCTGTGGAACAGGCTTTGGTAATCTTACTCATTTATGAGATTCACCTCAAGTTATTGGGTTAGTTTAGCATAGACTAGAGATGCTTCTATTATTTGTTAAGTGATAAGTTGCATTACTTGAATAATAATGGCTCTGTTAGTAAATACTCCTAACCATCTTATTAAAAACTTAGTCTATTTGAAGTAAAGTCTGTTAGTGCTCCAAAAGTACGGGGATATGCTGGTTTTAAGAGGCATAAGTAGGAAAAAGTATCTTTTTGCAAATGTGTAACATGAATGGGATAAACCAATGTGTTTCATGTTCATTCCATTTTCAAAAAATGAGTTTTATGTTCATAAACAACACCTCATGTTAACTACTTAATTTTTTGAGAATTGATTGATTCCATTTTTGGTCTCTGTTACGTGGCTTGCTAAAAAATTAAAAGATAGTTATGGCCCCCTTGTGGTCAAATAATGTAAAATTCTCAAGATTAAAGAACAGCTGTCTTTTTTCAAAAATGACTTTTCTGACGATTCTAAAGCTGTAGTTTCAAAAATTTGAAGTAATGGGGCTGGGGTTGTGGCTCAGTGGTAGAGCACTTGCCTAGCATGTGTGAGGCACTGGGTTCAATTCTCAGCACCACATATAAATAAATGAAAAAATAAAGTTCCATCAACAACTTAAAAAATATTTAAAAAATTTGAAATAGTGTGGTGGATAACAAAGACATAACTTGACTGAATATTTAATTAATAAAAGATCAAACATCCAGTATTTTATGTAAATAGATAACTGTTCAGGCTTATGTGAACAATGTGGATAATTATATTCTGTACCCCACCCTTGATGGCATTTTAGTTTGGGCTATTAGCAAGGCAGTAAAAAGAGAGTGTGTTGTTTTATGATGCTGAATATTAATTATAGTAATATAATACTTAAAGCCTTTTTATATAGGAAGATGTGAAATAGCATATATTATATATGCATTTTGGTAGTTAAAGCTTAATATTTTAATTAAAATACTTATCTAGTTCCTCACATAATTCATTTTCCTCTCAATTAGGGGAAGCATCTTCAGCTATTTCACAGAAATTAAATATTAATGAAAATAAAAATTTAAATTTTTTCCCTTTGTTCTCTGTATGTTTTATGTTCTTCTTAAGAATTAAAGAATTTGATACCAAGAGGTATACACTGAATGCATGTTTCAATTAATAATTTATTATAGGAGGGAGCATTGGGAAAAGGTTAATCAATATGTACGAGGTTACAATTGGGTAAGAGTAAGAAGTTCTGGTGTGCTATTGCACAGTGACTATAAAGTAGTAATATACTGTATGTTTCCAAATGCTGGAAGAAAGGATTTTAAATGTTTTCACTATAAAAAATGATAAATGTTTAAGGATCTAGATCTGTATATCTAATCTAATTTAAACATTACACAATGTGCACATATATCAAAACATCTCATTGTGCTATATAGTTTTTTTGTCTTTATGTATCAGTTACAATAACTTGAATTTTAAAAATTCAAAATTACTCATGAATGGAACAAGTAGCCATTCTTGTCAGCAGCTTGTCACATTCTTGTCAGTCGTGATACAATTTTAAATGATTTATACTGAAAAAATTTGTTGAATTTGAGGGTTTGTAACTTACCTTATAGACATCCTTATATACTTAGAAGAGATAATCAGCATTTGGGTTAATTGCTCTTTAAAGTAGCATGTGGAAGGGTATATAAGATTGTTTTATGTATAAACCTTTCTACTTAAATCTGAAACCAGATGGTAGTGAACTAAGCAGGAACAAACCCTGTTGTGAAAATATAACTACTGTCTGGGAGTTGTTTCAATGAAACATAATCTTTTGGTTTTGATGTGACTATAAGAATGGAGAAGAAAAATGTTTCTTTTAAATACAATAGGCGTCAATGGTGGTTCCTCAAAGGCTGTTCCAACCAGTACCCATTTGACATTACTGTTTTCCCCAGGTCCACTTTATCTTATGGGATGAACTTCTATTATCAGGAAAAATAAATAGAAGAACTGTTAGAAATTAAATGAATATTTCAATAAAGGTCACAAAGAATTTATGAGAACTTTGCTAGATTAAAAAATATCTATAAGGGCAGAACTGATCTCTATGGTTAGAAGTTTAGGCACCAAGGACAATTCTGGGATACTGGTAATTTTTGTTGTTTATGTGAATGCATCATATGAATATGTTACTCGTTAAAATTTATTATTAATGTACTTTTCTGCATGTATACTATTTTTCATCAACCAACTTCACTTTCAGAAAAGGAAAGACAGTATTTGTGAATACCTGTAGAGCAAGATAGAAATAATTATGTTGTGGAAATATTGACATATCAAAAATAAAATAAGGTTCTCTAGAATATGGTTTTATGGAAAAGTAGTTTAAGATACTTTATAATTAATTCTTTCACTTAAGATAAGTTTTATGAAGT
Organism: Geosciurus inauris; assembly: GCA_004024805.1. Lineage (NCBI taxonomy): Eukaryota > Metazoa > Chordata > Mammalia > Rodentia > Sciuridae > Geosciurus > Geosciurus inauris. The sequence continues at coordinate 11,382 of PVHX01000023.1, forward strand.
GCTTTTTCTTTATGATTAGCTAAATGTTTGGGAAAAAATATGGCCTTCTAAGTGCATGTCATAAAGAAGTAGCTACCTGATTTTAAATGTTTGGACACCTTTGTTTGAATTGATTCTGAAGTATCTGTACTATTAATTTGTTATTTTTTTCTTGTGTATGTGGAGTAATGCTATGTGACCTTGATCTAGTTTTTGTGCAAATGGGGGTGATTACTGTGTACTTCATAGCACTAAGTTAAATAACACATGAGAATGGCATAACATATGCCATTCTTTGCCCCTTCCCTCAGTCTTCTGTTGAGAATGCACATATTTCCTGGCTTCCTGGCAAAATGAAAAAGTGAACATGCATTACTTTTAAATATTCATAATTTAATGAAAGCATTAGCCAGGTGACTATTTTGTAGATAGTATTTATCAATGTGATATGGTCAAATGAGGATGGTATCCTATTTTAGGGTACTGTTTAGTTTTAGATTTTAATTCTGTGATAATTTAAGTTTGTACACATGCAAATATTTTGAAAAGTAATTTGTTTCATAAACATTAACTATTACATATTCTTTGTCTTTGTACTCTTATTACTGAATGCATATCCTCAGAAAATAGTTTCAAAAGTAGGAAAACTACTAAAAAGCTAAAACAGGAAGTGAAAAATAGTTTATAGTCTAAAGGTCACACAGTACATTTCAAAAAGCTATAAGGAAAGATTTTGAAAATTTTCACCTTAAAGAAATAATAAATATTTGAGGATATATATATATATATATATATATACACACACACACACATACACACACATATATATATTTATCCTGATGTAAATATTACAAAATATATACATGTATCAAAACATTACATGGTACCCCCTTAGTATGTACAACTTTATATTTTTATGTATCAATTAAAACAAATTTAAGCCGGCATGGTGACGCAAGCCTGTAATCCCAGCACTTAGGGAGGCTGAGACAAGAGAATTATGAGTTCAAAACCAGCCTCAGCAACAGCGAGGCACTAAGCAACTCACTGAGACCCTGTCTCTACATAAAACACAAAATAGGGCTGGTGATGTGGCTCAGTAGTCAAGTGACCCTGAGTTCAATCTCCAGTACCCAAAAAAAAAAAAAACAAATTTAAATAAAAATACAATAAAAAAGGTCACACAATAATACAATGGTTAGAATTATAATTAATCTAGAAGGTATAGTATTATATAATTTAAAACCCAGTATTTTGAAAACTTTGTTGTACTTCAGATAGTGGTTTCTGTGATCAAGTAAATTTTTAAAAATTTATGCATGCTGTGATTACCATGTGTATATTATTATAAGTACCCATTTGAACAAAGACTATAAGCTTTAGGAAAAATATAAACATCTCTTGAGCTAAAAGGGTAGAATTTTGTGTGATGTTTCTTTAATTTTCTTACAATTTTGTTCTTATCATTATAAAAGGGAAAATACACAACATATTTAAGAGAAGTTACCTTTTGATTACACAGAATATTTTTCCTCTTAGTCTGATTTGTACTTACCATATAATATGATTTTTTTATGTGTATGGCAATACATTAAAATTTTAAAAAACTGAGATGCTTTTTCTTGGAGTTCTATTTGGTTCTCTCTAAAACTATGGAAATTGACCTTAGGAAATTTAAAGGGTGAATATAAGTCATTTAACAAGCACAGTTAATATAGCTGCAAATACGATTGTGCTGAGGCCTCCAGATGCTTCTGGGTTTGACAGTTTACCTGTATTTGCTGTTGTTGCTTCTTGTGCCCTACTTCAGTGCATTCAGAGTTGGAGGGCACTTAGTCAATGCCTAGATGAGCAATCTGTGTTCCCAGAGCGAAATGTAAACATTTGCTTTCTTTTCTTCTTTCCTTTAAGCCTTTTTAGCCTCCCATGGAGGGGCAGGACCTTGGGCAGGTTCTCAGTGTTGAGTTCTAAAACCAGAACTACAGACAACAAAAGGAAGGCTCACAAGTCTGATTTGATGAATTTTATCAAGTGCCCTGCCAACCCAGTAAAAGAACATTTCTGGAGGAACATTTGCCAACATGGCTTTTTGAGGATTCATTTATTCCACAACATTTAGCCAGAGGTACATATGCAGGGGTTGTATAGATGCGTCTGACCTGCCCCTGCCTGAAGCAGCTTATATAAGGGAGTAACTTGTCCTGCTTATTTAAAACCTTCCTAAAATGCCAGCTTCTTCTTTTTTCAACTATGCAAAAAGAAAGTCAGGGATGCTTTTATTATACTGGTATTCTCAGATATAGATATATATAATTTACAGTAGATGTAAATTAATTCACATAAATGAGACTGAGTTTTCTAGAAGAAAGAAAACTGGTATAACATCTGCAGTGTTGCCTTCTTTTGTAGAATAAAGATTTTAATATAATCTTTGAAATAGCATTAGCATGAAAGAAAATACAAGATTTGGTTTGTACATATTTGGCCACTGAATTCCTTCTTTCATTGTAGTGGAAACTGTACATGGTTTCCTGATGTTTGTTTTTAGATTAAAGAGTAATTTTGATCTTTGAAGGTGCAATATATGCATGTACTATGATACTTCAGTTCCATGCTTAGATACATGTCCAGCAGAAATAAGGAAGTTGTCGAAAAAATGTGCACTAGAAAGTTCAGAGTAGCACTGTTTTTATTAGTTCCAAACTAAATAGTACAGACTTAGCTTCCCAGATTAGTTGCTACATAGTTGACTGTGGGTCAGTTTTATTGTCATGTCTGATCATGGTCCATGTGTGTATTCAAACTCATCTTTGTAAGAACCATGCAGAAGTGGAGTTATCATACAGCATAAAGGAAAGTGGTGCTGACTGCAAAGGCCTCACATTGGGTGCACTTGGGATCTGTTGTTGGGTCTCTTATATTCCGGGGGCTATATCTGTGATTTGTCAATTCTCCCAAGATTAATTAGAGTTCAAGAAACTACCTAACAGATTAAGCCCACACCTAGTGAGCCAATCTAGGAGGAATTTAAAATGGGAAGACTATTTATTTATATAAAATAGAGGTATATCTAGTCCAACAATGGGTCATTCTCTGCCTGATGATGAATTTTTGTTCAGAAACACTCTTCCCCACAAAAAAAAAAAAAAGCCAGAATTTTCTGTAACATTGTATTTGGAATAATAATTCTCAGTTTGAATGACTATTATCTGGGAGGCTTTTGAAACTGCCACTCTCCATATTATTGATATGGAGTAGGAACTCAGTCTTGCTAGTTTTTGAAGCTCCCGTTGTGATTTTAATGTATGACTATTGTTGAGATTAACTGGTTTAGTGAAAAGGGCATAAAATTGATACTAATTCCAAGTTTGTTCAGTGATGGTTGTTACTGTTATGATTTCAAGTACTTCGGTAAATAATTGTTTTATTAAATTCTCATCAATATCATTTGAAGTAGGTATCACTGTTATCTCAGTGGAGGAAACTAAATTTTATAGCAATTAAATAATGTATTCACAGTAACTAATTTGTTTCCTATATTATCTAATATCATACAACCATAGGTACAGAGGTCCTTGTTTACAATTCCCAAATTCAGAATTCTCTAAGACCTAAATTGTTATTATTAGTAATTGTTAGCAAACTCAATTTGACCTGAAATTGGTTTGCTATGATGTGTAACCAAGTACCCTAATCTTGTAGGCTTTAAACAATGTATATTTATTACTTAATAGTTTCTATAGGCAAGAATCTGGTGTGACCTAGTTGGGGCTTCTGCTCAGAGTCTCACTAGACTACATCTTATCATCTCATCAAGATTTACGATACTCTTTCAAGTTCATATGTTGTTGGCCGAATTCATTTCCTCATAGTCGTGAAGCTTACGTGGCACGTTTCTTGCTGGTAAGTACAGGAAAGTGTGGGCTTTAAGTTTCTTTCTGATGAGTAAACCCACTTTGGAAAGTCTCACAGGATTAGACCTGGCCCACCTAGATGTCCTTCACTTTTGTTATTTACACTAGTCCTTCTAATCTGCAGTTTTGCTTTCTGTTGTTTCATTTTCCTTATGGTCAATTGTGTTCCAGGAATATTAAAGGGAAAATTTCAGAAATACACAATTCACATGTTTTAAGTTTTATGCTGTTAATTTTGACAAACATGATTTCATCGTTATGATGCAATTTCATGCTGCTCTACCCCATCCTGAAGGAGATGTGTCCTTTTGTTAAGCATATGTGTTCCTTGCTATCCAGATTATCAAATCAACTGTATGGTATCACAATGCTTGTGTTTAGGCAACCCTAATTTTACATAATAATTGACTTCAAAGCATAAGAGTAATGCTAGCAATTTTATTACAGTGCACTGTTACAATTGTTCTATTTTATTGTTAGTTATTGATAATTTTTTATTATGCCTAATTTATAAATTCAACTTTATCATAAGTTTGCATGCATAGGAAATAAATACCCTTAGTATATATGGAATTCAGTACTATCTCTTATTTCACATTATACTAGGGGTCTTGGTACATACCCCCGTGGACAAAGGGATGCTACTATAATGAATCATGAGTGATATACATCATACTAACTGGCCCTACCTACATTCTAGGGGAGGGGTCTCTCTCTCTCTCTCTCTACACACACACACACACACACACACACACACACACACACACACATATGTGAAGTAGAGATACATCTATCTATATATCTCTTCCCCTCCATACTTTCCCACTTAGTTGGAATGTTTGCTGTCCAAATAATGGATTTGAGCACTGGGTAATGGATGTATTATACAGAATATTCAACATCATTTTTTTCCTAAACTGAAAAAACATATCTAGGGACTGGAAGTTTAGATCAGTGGCAGAATGTGTGATTGACATGTGCAAGGCCATGGATTCAGTTCCCAGTGGCACCAAAAAAGAAAAAACAAATAAATAACTGGAAAAAAAAATCTAAGTTCCAAAACTCTCTTTGGCTTTAAGTTTCAAAGAAAGGATTTTGAACCTGAGATGATACAGGTTGCAGAGCAGTAGTAGTTGTAATTGTGTCCTACACAACTGCTCTTAACCACTAGTTTCCATTGCTATCAAGTGATAGTTTTATTAAACTATGTGAGTCTATAAATTTCCCTTCTGTATTCTAGGGACATATTTATCCAAAGAATCCAAACTAATCACTATTTTTCATAGGTTTGTTATTTCAGAATTGGACAAGACTTTAATAACTTGCCAAAGAAAACACCAGTCTGGTACATAGATCTATTTAATCTTCTAAGGGTTCAAAACCCATACTAGAACCTTGTCCAGAATTAATAACAAACTCTCAACTTTGTCATTTATGTATTTTCTCTTATTTTTGGAAGATCAGTTGCACTTGCACTTCTGTCTCGTGGCTCTTAACAGCCTCTTCCTGTTCTCTGTGAACCATTTAAGACCATGAGCATATTTTCAGCTGACTCATTTTCAGCCTCTCTCAGCCTGTGTCATGTTCTTTTAGGCAGAGAGACCTGAGCTAATTTGAAATGAATAAATTTGCTCTCACTTACAATGTGGGGAATATAGTTTTATTATTTTTTCAACCCTCTATATCCTGTAGTCCATATTGCCTTCTTTTATTCCAATTTTACTAATCTGTGTCAAACATTTTTAAAGAAAATAATTTAAATCATTAACATGAATATGGAGAAGTAATGAATACCAATGCAATATAAAGTGGTTTATTGTCCTTGGGCAAATATGAATTCTAATATTTCATGTATTTTATATAATGCAAGAAAGTAGCTGAAAACAATTTTTATGCTACATGTTAAACTGGGAACAGTACCTGACTCAACTGATTCTCCTTTAAAAAGGTAATGTTGAAAATATCCAATATATAATAAAGTATGCAAGTATGTAATCTGGCCTTCAAGGAGTGCGTGAAAATCAGTCAGCTTAGATATTTTCTAGCTCTAATATTGGAAGATCCAGTTCTTCTGAATTCCATAGTACTCATTTCTTCTTCCTTTATATTTTAAAGCTTTTTGTATCTATGAATCTGTTCTAATTTCTAATATAATGGATGACTGAATGAGCTCCTTCATCTTCCGTACTCAGGAAGCCTACTCCTGTGGTTGTATAGCTCAATTGCTTTTTAATCGATCCCCATGAAGAGCCAGTGTGCTAGCAGAATGGCAGACTGTGTCAGAGCCTGTGCACCTGCCTGAGAAGTTAAATCAGTTCTTCCTTTTCTCTGAAAAGGATGGGTAATAGGAAAAGCAGTCATCCCGGAAAGGAGGGCAAGGTAATAATTGCTCACCTCATCTGAAATGCAGCTTCTGTTCAATCTTTTTCTTGAAGGGTTGTTGTGAGGAAAATGAGAAAATATGTGTGAAATGCCTAGCACAGGGTGAGTTAGCCCTCATAAAATAAATGGGGCCTTGGATCGCAGAAGTAGCCTTGCTGAGGGTGGGGGTACCTTTTATGCTGTTAGTACATTTGTGAATCAATGAGAATCAATATGTCTTTGGTTTAAGAAAGTTACTTCACCACAAATGAAATTTTTACTTGTGCTTTGCAAAAGATGGCTAAGAAAGCCTGGCAAAGTAATAAGAACACTGCACAGTTACACAGTTTTAAAGACAATTTCATATTTGATATTTAAGAAAACATTGAAGTACTGTTAGGATTCTCAACATAGAATGTACATTCTTTGAATTGATTTTGTTAATTGAATAAAAAATTGATTACTATGATTATTGTAGCATTTAGTTTCTCTACATACCTTTGTTCTTTCCTAAGTCTGCATTTGCATTGAAAAGCATGATTAATGAGCATTGATAACTAATTATTTTAGAAATTTTTGTTTTTTTTTAAAGAAGCTAAAAATCAGGAGCATTCTCTCTCTTCCCTCAACACATTACCAAAACCAGCAATTTTAAGACTATCTTTTAGATGGATAGACATTCCTTTGTATAGTAAGATGTCTGTGTCCCAAAAAGAAGACTTGATCCTGTGTCTTTAAAGCTTTTATTCCATGCAAATGTGTGTGTGTGTAAATATGTATAGTATACAAATATCAAATACAACTATTCATACAATTATATTGAATGGGGTTTTGTAAATCTGTGGTCATAGATTGCTTTAAAATTGTAAGATAAGGAATTTTCCCAACAAAAACTAATACTAAATTTCTATATAATTTGTGTGTATCATTTCTAGAGATTATGAAGTTTCAAAATCCTATCGTGCTACATGGCTCAAAAATCTGAGTTAACATCATAGTTCATTGGATTTCAATTGAAGGGCAAATGTTATTAGATTAATCTTATAATGAGTCTGTTGAAATAGAGTAGCCATTCAGCTAATTTTGTCAGAGAAATAAAGCTAGTTTTTAATTCCTATTTTCTACTTTATCTGCTGATTTCCTTGCTACATCAAGAGTAATTTACTTTCATGTTCAGCAAAGCCCATAGCATGTACTGTTTGTTAAATAAATGTGTCTATTCAGAATTCTTGCTCTTATTTTCATTTTTCCTGATATTTCTGTCATTTTAGCTTATTTTATGTATTTGATCCTTTTTTCAAAAATGGAGTAATATCACTTGGAGAAAAATTAACGTGTGAATGAGAAAATTTAAGAGCAAGAGACCAATGTTTATACAGTTTTAAATATAACCTTTATGTCATGATCATTAAATAGTCGAATATGGTTTTGGACAATTGAATGAACTAATCAAGCATAAAACTTAAGCCTCATTAGTGATTTAAGTTTGTTTTCCAACAGTATGATGTTTCAACATTGGTTTGAATTTCACATCCAAATAAAAGCAGAAATTTCATCTGTCATTGCACATTTTAGCTTTGCTGAGGGGAAGACCTAGATGTCATGTGGAGAGAAATATGGCCTGGGGATGAATGCACAGCCACTCCATGATTGATGAACAGGAACACTTCACACAGTTTCTGCCAAGACAGGGAGCTGCATCTCCTCAGACCCACATGAACCATCAAGTGCAGGCTGATGGAGAAATAGGCTCTGTCTTATTTCTTACCCTTCCTAACATGACAGGAAAAAAATGCTCTTTGAATTGTAACAAATCATTTGACACATTGCAACAGTAGATCAAAATGACTTTATGAACCCTACAAAAAAATGAATGTTGTAAGAACAGAGTATTTTATTTGTGAAGTTGTTTTTGGAAATTAACGTGTTGATTCTAATAGACTCTGCAACCAGAGCCTGGGATCAAAACCAGACTTGATCAGTTACTAATCGTTCTACCTTGGGTTAGTTACTTAACTGTGCTGAACCTCAACCTTTTTAACTGACAAATGGGTACAATGATCATACCTCTATTATGTGTTTTGTATAAAACCCAAATTACTGACTGTACAGTGTGTAAATATCCAATATATACTAGCTATTCTTAGTTTTTAATTTGAGATAATAAAATATATTTCCTCATGATTTTATAATTCTGCTGCTGGCTCTTAAAAAGACTTTCAGGAATTATTATCAATAATATATTTATTCCATCGCTCACCAGATATTTATGAGGATGCACTATGTCCCAGAAACTGCTCTTGATTCCAAGAAAATATCAGTGAAGGAAGTGGAGTGTCAGAGGGGAGGTTGAGAGAGGCTGCTGGGGTTGATAAGAAAGATTGATAATGGGACACTTGAGCTTTGGGTTGGAGTAAGGTGAGGGAAAGGAAGGGGAGAGCATTTCAGGTATAGCAGTTTTAGAAGACAAGGCTCTGAGGGTGGAGCCTACTGAGCCTTTTCAAGGAACCACTAGGAAGCTAGTGAGGCTGTGGTAGAAATGTGGTGTCAGGAGATGAAGTTGGGGTAAGAATGGGGCACGATAGCAGCACTAACAGATTACTTAAGACAAGGCATCAGAAGGGTGGCAGATCTGATTTACATTTTAAGAATGTACATTTCATTATAGCTACTTTGTGGAGAATGGTGTGCCAAGAGTGGAAACAGGACAGCCAGTTAGAAGCCATTGCAGAGGTTTGATTTAGAAATGATTCTTGGACTAGCCAGAGAGTGGTGAAGGTGTAAATAAAAAAGAAAAGAAAAAGTCCTCATAATATTCTGAACCACAAGTCAGATGCTTGACATGAATCCTTTATAATCCACATGGCAGACTTAAAAGCACTAGTGTTATTACTGATCAGAGATATGATTTACCCAAGGTCATCACCTGAAGTGCAAGGGCACCCTGATGCTCTCTGTGTTCCCTATTTTCTACTGTCAACAGTAAAAGAGAAAAGAAAAATTACACACGTATCAATCACTTTGCTAGGCTAAGTATACTCTTTTAAAATGTTCTATTAGAAAGTAAAAAGCAATAAGCAGATGTGTCCTGAGGATGGCAAGGAAGTTGTCAGAGAGGAGAAAGCATTTCTGATAGGTCACTTCTTTGGGTACTGTTAAAAAGTTTATTTGATCCGTGGAGTAAACCAGCCTTCTTTCTTATTGTGCTACCAACACCATTGAACTAAGTAAGAATTGTTTTCTGGGACTCAGGCTTGAGCTGATATTCTCTCCTGAACCTCCTTATATTCTGACAGCATGAAGTATAGACAAGTGACTGTAGAATAGGAACAAATGACTAGTGAAGTTGCAGGTAGATATGTAACTGTAGTCTTGGGTAGTTCTCCTTGGCCACCTATTGCCACCCACTCCATCCACCATGGCTCTGATTAACTTTTGATCATTATTATTCCCTTAGAAATTCCATCTAGGGTCTCCTTGCTGGCATAGTGTCACCTGAGTCCCGGCTGTGCAGTTGAGGACACCATCATTGGCCCTTCTACTTTCCACTCTCCTTACTTTGAACTCTGTCTTTCAGCTGTTTCTTTTGATTCTACAATGAATCTTTCCTGCTCCCTACCTCTCACAGAATCCTCAATTTGCTCAATTTTTAAAAAGCAGTATTCTGCTCACTATTGAAAGAATGTGCCCTACTTTTGAGTAGGGGCTGGGGTTCCTCATATGATGCTAAAAACCTTTGGCGAAATGGGTAGATTAGGAGAGACCTTTTATTTTCAGTTCTATTACAGCTATCTGTCTATCACAACCCAAACCACTCAGCTTTTTGGACTTCCAGGAATTTTTTCTTTGTTTAAAAACCAGGTTATTTACCAAAAAAAGCAACATTATAGAAATGTCTTATAAAAAGTCTTAAAATCATTTTAGTGTACTATCAAAATTCATAATAAACTAATGTTTTCTTTTTCTTTTTTTTTTTTTTTTTTGGTAACAGTGATAGGACAGCAATTTAACAATACAGTGAAGTTGCTTCACTTTGAGTTTGGATATCCAAGTCACTATCATGGCTCTTGAGAATCTATTGTTGAAATTAGGTGTGAGTCATATGTGTGATATTCACTTCTGAAGCTTTATATTATTTGATGCATATATAATAAAATTAAGTGTTTTAGAAATTGTCTGGTTTGAGCAATGTAACATAGTGGTTCTCAAAGCATAGTCAAGGGACATCTGGAAGTCCTCAAAACCACCTCAACATATCTGCAAGGTAAAATCATACATTAGTACCAGGTATACTCCATGTGTAAGGTAGATCAGTGAGTTTCCATGTAACAAAGAATGGCAAGTTTATTTATAGGATTTTACATATCACAGTGCACTAACCTTTAGAAAAGTAGAGACTTCTATTTGTTGAATTTTATTGTAGGACCACAAAAGATTATCCACCATTATTTATAAAGGCTATCGAGGTATTTGTTTCCAAATTGTACACCTCAGCCACTCTTCTCAGTACCTTTAAAATCTAATTAGTTTCCATTGAAATATGTCATTAGCTATGTAAGTGGGTTATTTTTATTAATTATTAAATATTGATTTTAAAATTTCTCAGTTTAAATTCTGGTTTATGAATTGATACAAGCTAAACATGCAAAATATTTTTAGAATTCTCAGTAATTAAGAATGCGAATGGGTCATCAGACTAAAACATTTGAGATATGCCAGTAGAAGAAAATTTTCACCTATGACATTAAGATGCACATTGATTTCAACCAAACACAATGAAGATCCATCTGAATCCAGACAATTAATATTTTGAAGTGGAGCCACATTGGTATTTGATTAGATAATCTGTATCTTGTGGATTTAAAAAAAATATTACTGTCATTCTATTGATTTCCATCAGACCTGTGTAATGAAGTTCTCAAAAGTATTTTACTTTCAGACTGTTCTTTGTATTGACTAACAACAGATGTCTGGAATTTTTCCAGGTGTTAACAGATATTGACAAGATTAATGGTATGCTCTATTCCTTCTATTGTGAAGTGGAAACAAAGTGTTGCTACTGCTAATCTTAGGCAGTGTTTTCATTAGTGGCTGTGATTTCTGCTATTCTCAAAGGCTATACTTTCTGTTTTTAGAGAAATAAAATCCTATAATAACCTTTCTATCATGAAAATAAAAAGTAATAATTTCATAAAGATTCTACATAGGAACATCCATATATTTTCTACCTATAAAATATTTTATATGAATATTCTTCTCTTTGGTAGGCAGGATTAACTATTGGCATATATAAATGTTCTTTTCATCAGAATGAGATAACATTAAATAAAAAGACTTAGATGAGAAAATTGTTTAGATACTTCATAATTAAAATGTACTTGGAATGTAAGGATCAAGCTTGTAATTACTTTTAAGCATGCATAGATTTCAAGGTACCTTGTTCACCTTTCTGACAATTTTCTTTCATTAAAAATTTTTCATTGGGGCTGCTGAGAAGTCTTTTTTTTTCAAAGGACATGAATATATTGCCTTTGAATATATTCCTAAAATGATTGATGATTAATGTCACCTGAACTTCTAGCTGTAATTCTTCCTTGAAAAATAAATATAACAGACAGTGGATGGTCTTTTAGTTGTTATATATTAGAATTTACATATAGACAGCAAGGATATTGGACAGATTGAAATTTATAATTCTTTGTTTATATTGGTATCAGAATTGCAGAGTTACAAAGGACCATGAAGTTTTCATTTGTGATACAGAAATTCAAAAAACAGTTGCATACAGCATTGATAATGCTGAGTTGAAAGTTTAAAAATGTATACAATAATTTTTCTGATGTACACTATATTGTAATGTGATTATTAGTATAAAAACTTCTAAATTACTTCTGACTTAATCACAAAATTCGACCTGTATTTCTTTTGTGCATGTGAATAAAGACTGCATAGGTCTCATAAAACTTCACAATCCTCAAAACACTTCTAATAGTTTTTACACAAGTATTTATTAAGTAACTATCTCAGATAATCACAAGTTCCTTCAGCTACATCATTATCATTTCACAGTTGAGTAAATTTTGATAGTACCTTTTTGATGAATGTTTACGGTTTGTATTACTATTTGTGTCAAAGAATAGAGAAAAGAAACTACCCTAAAATGGAGGATCCTGTGAAGAACAATTAGGCAAAACTTGGCTGCTCATACTACCTTTCTCTCACTTGTAGGCTAATTTCTTTAGTTTGGTGACATAGAAGTATTTTTAAAAGTGATTCAAAATATGTTACCACTCAAGAGTTTGATTGTCTCATGGCATAATATAAACTACATGGACTGCCTAACATTTCTTGAGAAAATACATCCCAATCTACCCAAAAGCAGTATACACAAGAAACTGAGATGGATATGCGTTGTGACTATTTCTCTGCTCCTATAGAGAAAAAGAAATTTGGCATTAATATCAAAGGTTAGATTATTCTTCTTTGGACTATTTTTCTTTGTTGGTAATTAATAAATTCATAACTAAAAAATTTATGTGGTATAAAATCCTACAATTTTATTTCATAGTAGGGCATCATTATTTTTAGCATGAAATGCACTCAAGTAGAAAACAATCTGTAATAAATTCTGTAGATGACTTTGCTGTTTACTAGAGAATCAGTATTTTCAGGCTTAATAATTTGAAATCTAAAGGAAAACTAACTTCATTGATTCTAGGTTCACTACTGCTTATGGTTGTATGAACTTGAAGAAGAGAATAAGCCTCCCTTAGCGTCAGTTTTCGTATATCTTAAGTAAGGATCAAAATAGTACTTAGGCAAAAGGGTTATTATGAGAATTAAATGATCTGTTCTTGGTGAAGCCTTAGGGTAGTGTCTCTAACATTAGAAAAGATCTCAATACATGTTAGCCATTTGTTAATGATGACAATAGTGATAATGAAGAAAAAATAATTTTCAAATGAAATACTACTGATATTTTTGCCTCTAATACAATTCTGAATTTTAAAAGCTTTAATTTTAATTTTTGTCTTTTTTTTAATTAATAAAATATACCTATGTTTATTATGCTGATTTTTTGTTGTTGTTTACCTTCACCAAGAATATTCATAGATATTGTGTTTGGGGCAACATTATAATAATTACAGTAAAACTATTGAAATTCTAGTTCTACTTAATATGAAATTTTCTGCCTCTTTTTCATTGAGAAAAAAATTTTTAAGTAGACATTGCTAATGTATTGAATTTATTTGAGCCTGAAATTGAAACTTCTTTATAGCAAAGACATTTTCAGTCTTTTTCCTTATATTAAAAAAAAAATTATAGGATGTAAAACACACAAAGTACCATAAAGTAAAAACTCTTCTTTCTACTTGTTCAAACTTTCTATTTTAGAGTTCATATCTACTATCACTTTGTGTGTGGATTTTAATGAATTCAAAGTGTGTTTAATGAATTCAAAGTGTTTTAAGTATGTGGAAAAATGGTGTTTGAGAAGAACAGAATTTAAAAAAATTACTCATAAGCTAGTCTGGTCAGTCAGATAATATGAATAAAAAAGACTCCAAAGTTCTGTTGTTGATGGAGATGGTGAGACATCATGAAGGGGAAGAAAGTAGTACTGTATTAAATAAGTGATTATAGATAATTCTCCACTGGTTTGACATGCAAAGAATACCATTTAATGTATTTTTCAACATCATCTTTGTAGATAATACAATAGTGGGATTATTCCCCAAGTTTTTTCTTTATCTTTCTTTTTTCCTTGTCATGATATTCATTTAGGTTTATAGCATTTGAAGATTAAAAAGGTTGAGAGTTTAGGGCTGGTAGCATAGATTAGTGGTAGAGTTCTTGCCTGGCATGCATGAGGCCTTGGGTTTGAACCAAAGCATTGGGGGAAAATATTGAAACTTTATAGCTATTTTCTTTGTCCATCAAATACATTTACTTGTTTTGTAAGTTCTTATTTAGACAGTTTCTTTGTTACCAAGGACATCATCCCTTTCTGTCCTTTTTACCTATGGATTCATTTTGTATTCATTGTGCTCTATTTACTTGATTTGGCTGAGTCTGGTCTTGGGATAGCTGAAATACTTTATAAAATGATGCCATTTTTTGGAGTAAACTGTCTTATTATTGTGATGCTTTCAGCTCCAGAATATTTTATATAAGGAAGAATAAATTAGCAGTTTGATTTTGTTCAGAATATTTACAATGAAATATCTCATGAATATGTACCAGGCCAAACTGATTTTGATAAACTGCTTCATATCCCACTGTTATTACTCTGTCTACAAAGATCTGCTTTGTGTGGGAGAAATTTAAATAATATAAGGAATATTTGAAAACAAAAAGAGGAGTGAATGTCAGAGTGAATGGAAGACAGAAAGAAAAGTTTTCTATTGCTTTAAAAGTATACTAACAAATTCAACACAGCAAAGCTTTGCAAAGACAGACCTTTATTCTAAGCAAGAAGTTAATTTCTTTTTCTCTGTTTCGGTAGTCTCTTACTTCTGGTTTCCTTATGACCTTTATGTTGGATAGATCTATATTTTGGAACTTCTTAAATTATCCTGGACTGACATTGCATTTGTGACACATTCTTTCTGCCACATTGTCCATTTGAGATGCTTTTAAAAATACACTTGACTATTTACAATTCTCTTTCTGTGGTTTTAATTAGGTATATTTGAGGCTATATAACAGTGTACAATAAAGAGGTCATTGGAACCTCGGCTCTGTTATTCTCTGTAAGGGCTTCCTTCCCAGATGGGATTTCCCTATATGGAACGAAAGGAGACCCACTGACTCTAGGACTACGTTCTACATATTTACCAATATGTAGCAAGGAAAAGATGAAGTGCCTCTTATCTAACACTTCAGTATAAAATTCAGTGCTCTAATTTACTGAGATTTCTCAAGCTTTTTTTTTTTAATGTGACCTAAACAATGCCTAGAATGTATTTATACTAAAAGTGACTTGTTCAAGTTTAAATTGAACCTCACTTTTTATCTTAGAGATCAGACAATTCTCCTTGGGGCCTTCTCTTTTCCGGTACCCATCATTCAGGTCAGGGTGATGGAGCGTGAACTAGTCCTGGTTATATGCCTTATTAACTAAATCCTCCTGTTCCAAAGCGGCTGAGAAAGTAATTTCTAGAAGGAGACTCATTGTGAAAATTTTGATGAAATTATCAAAAAGGAGGTGCTCTGCAGACAAAACACAAAACATACAAACAAAAATATTTTATACAACATATTTTATTTACTATATGCACTATGACCATTTTACTAATTTTAATACATAGTTGTTTACCTCATTTATTAAGAAAACATTTTTGAGCAAATATTTATTGAACATTTCTATATTATTTCAAAGTTTTTACTTTTTGAAATTGTAATAGAAAAAAAGAAGTAACGGGACAAAAGTGAAGCCGTTCTGTTAAACAGCTTTGCCCATCAAACTTTCCCCTTACCTAATTATAATTATTCCCCAAAATAGAGACAACTTAGCTCAGAGAGTGTGAACCTTTAAAATCCCTTGACATTTACACTGAACTGTTTAATAGTCATAGTTATGCAAGAATACACATTCCAACTCAGAATCTGGTTGTCTGTCTTCTGCCCATGGATACAGCTCTGTTTCCACTTCCAGACTGCATAGATCATCTGATAATCTAAACTCCATCTACAATCCTCAGTTTCCAGGATGCTTTACTACCAAAGCCGCAGGTCAAGTTAACATTTACCACTCTTGTAGTCCTCTGCCCCGGAGAAACAGTCTCAACTCCCATTCCCATAAGGAAAGCACCATCTTGAGCCAGCTCAAGGACTTGAAGATTGAATGTTACCGTTCTCCAGAGATATTTATTCCTTCTGTGGTGACTTCTTCCAGTCTATCTATAACATACCAGAGGCAATAAATACTTACATAAGGAGTACTTCAAATAATATTAGAATTACAGTTCTACATTATCCTTAAAGAACAAAACAATGAATTCATTATTACCTCCTCAATCCATTTGTTCAACAAATACTTGCATGCTGTTTGCTGGGCACTGTTCTTGGGAACCATCATTTTATTTTCATGACCATCTATGAAAAAAATCAATTTATATTTAAGTTCAGATATTTTGACTTACTGCTGATCTGCAAAGAATTCTGATGCATAGTTCAATTTTGTTCATTGTTAGCAGCTCTTTTTAATTTTTTAAATTTAACACAATGATTTAAGATTCACACTTATGCTAGCGATGTTTTTAGGCTATGCTGTAAATGTTGGTTTAAAAGTACCAAAAATATACTTCAGTTTACTAATTTTTAGAAACAAAGAGGCATGATTTATTTGACTCACGAGCAAAAATGTGGCACTGGCTATACGAGGAGGAGCAATCTGGCAACATAAAACATTTCACAATCCCCTTTATTTCAGAAATAATGCCTGTTTTTGTTTCTTTGACTGTAAGAGAGAATTCTGGATAGAACTTTCCTGGCATATATATTTTCCTGGCATATATACAGAAGCAAGCTCATTAGCATTGGAATCCATCTTCTTATAACTGTTGGGAACAAGAAAGAAAACCAATCTGTTTGTTCCCTATTTCGTATTCATGAGGCTGCTTATGAGGCAGTTTGATTGACACCCTTGGTATATGTTGTCTGCTTTCTTTAGATCAAGCTGGGGGTTTTGGTTCACCTATCACTCACTTCTACTTTGCTACCAAGGTCTATTGTGGCTCTCTTTTCACTCTCTAAATTGTGTTGTGATGAATTGCCCACTTGGGAATTTTTAGAACATCTTAATCCCAGTCTGACAGAAATCTCTTCGATAAATAATCTGCCAACCCCTATGCCAAATGCAAGTGGATCAGTGGATGAAGATTTATGACAGCTTTCAAAGAATGAAAAGTGGCAGCAGGGAGGTTTTGCTAGTGTGCTGAGAATCCAGCAATGGTTTCTCCATTTCCCAGTTTAATTTTCCCATATATATTTGGTTGAAATGTACTCTGCAGATTTTCCTTTAAAGCTGTGTGTGTGTACACCTGTGTGTGTTTGCATATGAAGTTGCTTCACTGATGAAAATTGTGGGAAATTACTTTTGTAAAGCAATTTATTGGAAATCATTTTTATTTATAAACTGGATTTACTTTTAAAAAGTAATTTTAACAGACAAAATTGTATACATTTATCATGTACATGTTATTTTGAAATATATATATACTGTGGAATGGTTAAGTCAAGCTAATTAACATATATATAAACTCACATAGAAGTTATTGTAGTGAGAATACATAAAATCTACTCTCTTTCCAATCCTTAAAAGGACAATACATTATTTTTCACTATAGCTACGAGTTTGTATATTAGATTTCTCAAACATATTTCTCCTATTGAATTAAAATGTTATCAATTTTCTTTGAATAAATATACACTGATAAAATTGGGTAATTATAATTTTTGTAAAAATAACAATAGCAGAAGCACAATTAAAGGGAGTTATTCATCTCATAATTTTATATTTTAATCCAAGTTATTCAAATGTAACCTGTGTGATACAGAAATAGCAATAGATCAATTTAGTAAATTGAACAATTATTCTATGCTATTTTAATGTAAATTCTATAGTTTTGTGATGAATTATGAATGATATCAAGCCTTTAATGCTCTTAAGAACTTATGTCAAAAATAGAATCTAAGTTTGTCCTTCATTTATATTATGTACATGCTTATGTTTCCACATATTTATTTATTAAACATTTAAAAAATGAAAAACAATGTGAGGAATCCAATCTACAATTGAGTCACTTTTAGTAGTTCTTGTATTATTACACAGACTGAATACTATTCCTCTATTTTAGGAACACCATTTCTTTGTCTAAAGTGACAACCATCTTTTTTTGCCCTTAAGGTATATGGCCCAGGTTCACAGCAATTTAGAATATGACATGTTGCTTTTTATCATTAAAAGTTGGACAGCTTTATAAGCTTCTTGGGAAGGCAAGAGATGATCCTTCAGCTTTGGTAATGAAGAAAAGAGTGGGTTGTATACTTGAGTATACCCTACCTAGAATTACGCCATGTGTATTTGTATGTATATTCAGAAACCCTGAAAACAATCAGTGGAATGGAAAAATCTGAATTTCTTAAAACTATAGAAGGAAAATTAAAAGGTGTGATATTGCTGCTGCCACCGAAAGACCAGAGTTTTCAGAACAAACCTGAAAGAGGTTATTAAATTCCTACTTAGTACCAGCTGCTTTTCCTTTACCTCAGGAGCTACCAGCAGGTGACTGTGTGGCCTCATTAAGACTGTAGCACAGGGTCAAAGATTAAAATTACTTCTGGCCTGATAATTGAAAAAAACAGATCCTCCAAATTAGTACACGTATGTCCAAATTAGACAGTAATACATACTGTAAAAAAAAAACCAAAAAACTCAGTTCTTCTCTAATTAACCATGAAAAGCACAGCATAGGATAATAGTTAATTGAAACAAAATGTTATAATTTTGGTTGGCACTTGATACTTTACAAAGCTTTTTCATCTTCACTGGCTTATTTGATTCACAATGATTCTGAGGCATGAGGGCAACTATTGTTGCATTATAGAAGAATAAACTGAGGCACAGAGGGAGCAGTAATTTGCCTTAGATCACGTAAGTAGTAGAGTAGCTCCAGGTTTACTGAATCAGCCTGCTTCATTCTGAGACCTATTGTGTTCTCAACCAGGGGCTGATATAACACCTTTTCAGCCTTTCCACTTCTCCCACTTCCTACCCAGAGAGTTTTTGAAAATGGTTTTTTGGTCTTCCAATGAAAACTGGTAACAGTGCATGGGGCCAGGGGTAGACTCATAGGAGAAGGACATGTTCTGCTCCCAAATCCAGTAATGGCTATTTTGAGCACATTTACAATCACCAGGCCTACCAGGAAAGGAAGTTTTTGCAATTTTCTAAATGCTTAAATGTTATCCAGTACATTTATTTCAATTCCTTAATTTCATTTGTTTTTATAAACAAGCCCAAGGTTGCATACTTAGAAGAATATTCATTCCTAAAGAATATTATAAATAAAATTAGTAAAACCCTTAATAAATGATTATAATTCCTTATTCTTGTTTTGATGTTTGGCCATTACACATACACATAAAACAAATGTGTATCTTTATATATATTTTAAAATACACTATTAGCTTTTATTCTTCCAAGTTGGTAATGTTGGTGTGGGAACAATATTTTTTACCCTCTTTTAAGTTTGGTAACCTGCTATTAAATCTTATCACTAGATGCATGGAATCCCTCTTGCTCTGCTGAGATCTAGAAAAGAGATCTGGCCCAGGCTTTGCGTGAGGGAGCAGAATATGATCCATACTTTTTGCAATTAAATTCTCATGTTTCAGGGAGTATTTTTAATATTTGATTTGACCAGAACTAATTATTTTATTTTCTAAGTATCTAGATATATAATTTTGCTTATTGAACATATTAGCCATACTACTATTGTTATCATTTAACAAATTAGGAAATAAAATAAAAGGTACTCATTTACTTGCTAAGAGTTAATATAATTGATGTAACATAAATCTTCTATTTCATGGTTATTGTATACTTACTTAGCTCTTCGACTTTCCTCATTAATGATTTTTTTAAATTGGCCAATTTTTAAACATTTTTTTCCTATCTAAAAATAACAACTCTCCCTCTCTATGTATATATGTAGGTATATAGACATATGCACATATATCCATATAGATACATATCTAGATATATAGATATATATATCTGTAAATGTAGATGTATATATAAATATTTCTCTATCTAAATATACACACATCTGTGAATAAATGAAAAATATGGCCTAAATATGGTTACTTAATTCACATTGGACTAGTAAATATGATTTAGAAATAATAGATCAGGATTTAATATAATAAATAGGGAAAAACCAAAAATTTCACATTCATGTAATCCTGCATCAACTATGTATTTTTAAGTCATGGTTAATAGAAATACAATATATTTCAGAAATAAAATGTCTTCCTAGATATTATGGGAAATTTCTAAATAAAAACATTCTGCCTGAGTTTTTTCCTACAAATTTAAATTAACCAATCTTTTTTATAAATAATTTTTCAAGTTTGTATATTTATCAGAATGAAAAGGATTATAAAGACATATAAATATAATGAAGAAAATGACTATAGCGAACTGAAATTGGGCTAGTCTTTTTATGGGGATTATTTTAGAGTCTATCATAGCTGTGTAGTTAAGCTTTTAAATACTTCAAAGGGTAAACATTTTATATGCTGCTTGAATTTGTATTTGGGTAGATCTCTTTTAAAAATAATTTTAAAAGGGAAGTTTATTATTTTAAATGAAATACATTATAGAAATAATTTTGATTATCTATATTTTTCTAAGCTTAAGCTAATTGAATTGTAACTATTTTGACCTGAAATATTACATTGAAGGTTAAGCCCTTTTGCATTACTGCTGTCACAAGCACCTCTCCTGTTGCTTGGTTTCTATTGGTCCCGCATGTGTATTTGTTGAGTGAATGACAAGGGACACTGAAAGTGAATGGTGTAACCTTGTAGTGGAGACTTGAATAATTCATGCACTTAAACACTTTGGGAATGTTTTAAAATACATGCCTCTGTTATCCACCCGTGGCATACATGCATACATGTATTCACATGTACTATCATTCTTCAGTCTCAGGTTCTCTCATTTGAAAAGCTACATATCTCCTCTTTCTTATTGCCCATTGACTTCTGTCAGATAGCTAAATAGCTTCACATTTCTAAATCATTCCACGTATTTACACATGTCATTCCTCCTAGAATTTTTTTATTTCAGAAATGCATTATTTTCAAAAGAACAAAATAACTTGTAAATAGGGTATGATCACAAATTAGCCATATTTCATTTCAAAAAGAAATAAGATATTAAAACATAAAATAAAATAATATAAAACTTTAAGAAATAAATTTATAACACATAAAAAGTATACAGAGTACTGTGGTACCAATTCAAAGTCATGCAGGTAATATATAAAACTCATGTTCTTTATTCATCAAGAAGAAGATAGAAATAAAGCTAACCTCAATTGCTGTATTTGTTGCTTCTCAAGGTGGAGACATTCTTTTTTTAAAATAAAAATAAGTACATATTACATAAAGGAAATATAAGACTAAGAATGATTTAAGAGAAAAAATTTAGAAATCTCATCTTATTAAAAAATTCCAGTTAATAATATGCATGAATTCATGAATATTCTATAAAATTTTATATTGATATTATATACTTATGTGTGTAGGGCAAGTATATAAAAATATTTTCACTCTAAATTATGATGTATAACCTTTTTTGCTAGAGAATATAGAGTACACGTTCTACTTGAGTGTGTAAGAAAAGGATTAAGTAGATATCAGTAATTTCTGTACCATATTTTCAGCAATCTTTGTAGTATATATGTATATGTAAGTGTGTATATGCATGTGTATGTTTAGACATTTTTCCTACTAAAGGAAAAGTATGCTCAGTTTGTCCCCAACTGCAGGGAAATTATTCAGATTTCTGTCCTCTACATATATTTTTTGCTTATTCTTATATTTTGCAAAATGAATTCATGTGGTATGTATTCTTATTTTATCTGTCTTCTTACCTAAAGCATAATGTTTTTGTGATTCAGTTATGTGTTGTATGTGGCCATTTAATGTTTACTGATGAGTAGTAGTGTGTTAATTAAATATACCAAAATTTGTTTATATATTTCTCTATTGATATTCATTCTTGTTTCTGATTGTTCTTTTTGCCACTCTGAGTTGTAGCAAAATGTCTGTGTTCCTTTTTTCCAAGCATACAATTTTTTTTTGCATGGGCATATGTTATATATCTAGGAGAATTGCTGTATCATAGGATGGGAGTATATTTAACTTGGTAAAAAACTTTCAAAGAGGAAAACTCAATATGAAGGTATTTTTTGGCTGAAAAGAGTTATCAATTTCTAGTTTCTCCCTGCTAATGTAAATAAGGTTAAAGATGGAAGGTTCAGACATGATTGAAATCTTAGCTCCTGGATACTTAAGTTCATCATAAAAAGATGGTTGTCACTTTAGACAAAGAAACGGTGTTCCTAAAATAGAGGAATAGTATTCAGTCTGTTTAATAATACAAGAACTACTAAAAGTGACTCAATTGTAGATTGGATTCTTCACATTGGTTTCCTTGATGATGATCCAAACGCAAGGGTGTGCACTTGAAAAAGAAATGGCCTGTATATCTCTGAGACTGAATGTAAATTTAAGGGTTCCACTTACTTTCTTGTTCCACACCAAAGTAGAGAGTAGTTCACATCCATTAAAAATAGTATAAAAAACTGATGCCTGGTTTTCACCCCCAGATATTCTGATTTAAGTGCTCTGGGATTCTACCACATTAACAAGATATTGAAGAAGCTCCCCAGAGCTTTCTAATGAACTTCATTGTTTAGGGAACACTGCCTTAGAGCCTTACAGCTCATAGAACTACATGTGTCCATTTGGTAGTTCGTAATGTCAAGGCCCAAGAGGGCCTGGCCCAGGGTCCCCACAAAATATTTGTGGCATGTCAAAATAGGAAAATTATATTTTTGTACCCCACTGTCACATTACACTCATTGTACTATTTTTAGTCTTTTAATCTTCCTATGCTTTGGTTCCCTCATTTGTAAAATGGTGGTCCTTAATGAATCCCTACTAGTAGAGTTGTTGTGCCAATCAAAAGAGATTATGCTTGTGCAATGCTTTAGTGAATGAGATGACCAAAGAATCATGAGCTCATTGAGGACAGGAATTGGGGATTCAGTCTCTCTGTGCATCCTAAATTCAGCACAGACCCTGACATTTGATAAAAAATTTTTTTATGTGAAAAATAATGCTGCATGCCTTTTTTCTTTATTTCAACCACACTCACATAAACACACATACACGTGTGTGTGTTTGTTTATAATGTATGTAAAATATGGCTTATATATGCATATTTTCAATAAATATCCCCAATAGGATAACAAGGTAAGTTAAAATAGAAATGCATAGTAGTATCTATATTCACATATATAAATACAACTTTATTTTTTATTATTATTATTATTATTTTTGGTACTAAGGATTGAACTCAGGGGCACTCAACCACTGAGCCACATCCCCAGACCTATTTTATGTTTTATGTAGAGACAGGGTCTCACTGAGGTGCTTAGCGCCTCACTGTTGCTGAGGCTGGCTTTGAACTCGCGATTCTCCTGTCCAAGCCTCCCTAAGTGCTGGGATTACAGGCTTGATCCACTGTGCCCAGCTAAATACAACTTTAAAGAGCTATTAGAAGTATAAAATGTATACATTAATTTTTTCTTAGAAATCTTATTTCTCTACACACGGTGCTAAAGTTGTCAATAAATGTTTAATTCTTCTAAAATGGGATTCTAACTTGCTGTGCCATTCCCATGCTGTATCCTACATAACAGAATTTGTGAAGAATGGTAAGATTAACAAAGCCTTGAACTTTAAGTGCTTATATCATATCATAGCGCATTAAAAGTGAATTCTACCACACAGTAAAACAACCATGTATAGTCAGTCCATTACTCTGCCCTATACTTTAGAAAATTGTATACCTACCAGTTCAAGTCTTTGCAGTATAATACATTTATGTTGTGAGTTGTGGTTTACAAAGTTGTGGCACAAACATAATTTTAAACATTTCTAAATTGTTGAATTAGAAAAATCAGTTTATTTTAGTAATGTTCCTCAAGCCCTTAAAACATCAGGTATACTATTGAGAGAACTATTGAAAGAATGAGATGAAAAATATCCTATTCACCTCATATATTACTTTTCCTAGATTGAATATTTGAACATTTCCAAACATTGTAATCTCTCACAATATTTTAAATTATGTAATCCTTGGTAGCTAGGCATGGTGGCACATGCCTGTAATCTCAGAGGCTCAGTAGGCTGAAGCAGGAGTATTGCAAGTTCGAAGCCAGCCTCAGGAATTTTGCAAGGCCCTAAAAATCTTAGAGAGACCCTATCTCAAAATAAAGTAAATAAATAAATAAAAAGACTGGAGATATAGCTCAGTAGATATGTCCCTGAATTTAATCCATAGAATATGCCTCCCCTCCAAAAAAACAAAGAAATCTTCGATATCTCTACAAGTTCTAATCCCTACAGAACATCCTGTGTTCTTCTTTGCATGAAAATAATCAGTGCAGTTCTTGGATAGTAAAAGAAATGATAGTAAAATCATTTAGCTACAATTTTCATCAATATGATATTATTTAATTCAATTCTTAAAATTTTTACATAAGAAAAAATATTTTCCTCAAAAAAATTCTGAATTTTGAAATATTTACCTGTAGATAATGTCCTAACTCAGTACTAAAAAATACATATTATTTCAAACCTATAGTAGTTTTCCCCATTTTCCCATATCCTTCTTCCTTTGTTGACAACTGTATTTATTCAGAGAAGAGAGAGTTTTAGATGAGAACATTCTCAATTTCTTTGCCTAACTATTCTCCCCCTAAGTCAACTTCATCCATCTCATTTATTTTTGACTCAGGATAAATTAGATTCTATTTTGTGCAAGTCTAACAGTCTTACTTGTTTGAATTTCTTTCCTGAGTCTGTAGTTTGTTTCTTTACATCAACTATTCCTGTTTTCTCTGGTTCTTTCATTAAAGCAAACAAATTCACAAACAGACCAAGGGGAAAGAAAACATTAAAAAGTAACACAATATCTCTAGGTCTAAATCATCTCAATTCTATCTCCTTAGTGTTTCTTGACTCTTTTCCCACATCACAATGTCTAATGCCAGTAGTTTAATATGGGTCCTCTCAAATGTTTTCTCCCTAATATCATAGTGCAGCCGCTATGCAGCAGGAAACCCTATCTTAGGTATGTCCTTCATGTTCATATTTCCAAGAATCCCTGATAGAAATCTTCAGCGATGTTGTCTTTATGATAAAATTCAAACCTCAGAACACAGTAAATTGGTTATTAACATGGCATTCTTTGTTTATGGAAACTTTGGCTAGTCACCAAAATTAAGGATCATAAATAGTCAATAACCTTAAAGGTTATTTGACCTTGCATGTCAGACCTGAAAAATGGTTCCAAAATCTAGGTTAGGATTTAAGTATTCTTATAATTTGAGTCTATGTAATAAAAACTGAAATGGTACATGGTGGAATTCAAGATATACTCAACCAAAAGGACCAGATTATAGATTGCCAGATTACCTGGCTGTAGAATTCAGATTTGTTGGAGAGGTTTACAGACTAGTTGGGAAAGAATCACAGATTTCTACCTAGCCACATACAGAGATCTGCAGTCAAAGAATTTCTGTAGAACCATCCACTGAAGCTTTCCAGGAGACAAGAGTTAGCGCTGGAAATCCTGCACATAAAAGCATTGCAAATTATAATTCTCTCAGTAGGTTAATACCATCTGTTATAGTTTAGATAAGAGGTGTCTCCAAAATGCTCATGTGTGAGACAATTTTTAGAGGTGAAATGATTAGATTACAATAGGCAAAACCAAATAGTGAGAAAATTATAGAATCTGGAGGATATAGCATCTTCCGTTAGGGAAAGGAGATTACACATTGCAAAGAAGAAAGGCAGTGATGTGCACATACAAGACATGACATCCCTACGAAGAAAACCTAGCTCCTATTACAAACAAGATCTTTAAATATTTTTGTCCTTTTTACCCAGCCTTCATCTTCATCCAGTACCCCTTCAATCTTAAACCTATGCCTTATCAAAATACTGTGAACACCCTTCATCACCCTTCTTATATGATTGTCTCCTATTCAATCTTAAGAAATCACTTGTTCTACCAGAACCTTCCCGATGTCACACACCACCCAGTTGCACATTAGGTGTTCCCTTATGTGTTCTTCTGGTATAACACTCGCTTTTATCAATTTGGATATGGGTGGACTTCTCTGTCTCCCTTACTGGACCATGTAATTCTCTAGCACAAGGATTCTTTTTATCTCTGCATCCCAGACACCAGCTGCAGTGGCTAGTACACTACAGGTTAAATTGGTAATGGAATCACAGAACTGAGATAAAATATTAATTTGAAAAGATATGTTAAATATAGTTTACTAACTAAAAAGTATAAGGAATTGCAGATAAAAAATTTCTATAGAAGATATGAAAATGCAATTTGAAGTGCTATCTGTTGCTATTATGATCACCTTCATGTGACTTCTTGGACTCACTATTTTCTTGCACTGGTTAGATTTAAAGCTATAATGGTGCTCACACTTCATTATCAGGTATCATATAGAATGCAAATAAGAATTATTTTTCATCATAGGTTTTCCATCCTTCCTCACAGATTTTACTTTTCTCATTCTCTTCTCCCCTTTGCCAAACATTGTTGTTTTTGATGCTTTTTCTAAAAGTTCGAAATGTTTCTAAAATTATTTTCTATTAAAACATGATAATGTTTATCAACTAAAATATGGTGCTATAGTATTTGCCTACTCCCTGTTGTTAGGATTTTAATGTTTCTGGTGGGTCTTTTGCTTAAATACCTAGAATACATTTTAAAAAGTAAACATTTTGCGGGGCACCATGGTGCATGCCTGGAATCCCAGTGACTCAGGAGACTGACACAGGAAGATAGCAAGTTCAAGGCCATCCTCAAAAACCTTGTGAGACTTTGTTTCAAAATAAAAAATAAAAAGGGCTGGGGATATGTCTCAGTGGTAAAGTGCCCCTAGGCTCAATCTCCAGTACCAAGATAAATAGATAATTAAAGAAGAGTGGGTGTGAGATCCCCACACAATACTTTAAATCCTGCATGGTGTTCCATGTGTATATGCATGCATACCTAAAAATCATTAAGGGAAGACAATGTTCTTTTTTTTTAAACTTTTTCAGTTGTAGATGGGTACAATACCTTTATTTTATTTACTTATTTTTTGTGGCTCAGAGGATCGAACCCAGTGCATCTCAAGTGTGAGGCAGGTGCTCTACCACTGAGCCATAACCCCAGCCCCTGATGTTCTTTTTTTTTTTAAGTTAACTTTTTGCTATTCTAGCGTAAGGACTAAAGACATGTTTTCTTCATCCTGTATGAACTTGCAGATATTAATTCATTTATTATTTTTGACACAAAGCCAAATGAAGTTTATTATCAAAGACCTCCTGTGAGGGGCTGGGGTCATGGCTCAGTGGTAGAGCGCTTGCCCCTCACGCGTGAGGCACTGGGTTCGATCCTCAGCACCACATACAAAATATATACATAAATAAATAAAATAAAGGTTGTTTTAAAAAAAAAAAGACCTCCTGTGACATGCTTTGACTACCAGGATCACCTCAGGCAGTCTGCTCCAGCTAGATGGTTGCCCCAAGGTAATTGTGACCAAAATGTATGGAGCAGCTCGTGGAAGAATGACTTAGACTCTGCTACTGACTGGTGTCAGTTTGTGTGCAGATATGTAGGGCCTCTAAGAACTACTTTGAAATCCTATTATACGATTTGTTAGGCTTTGAAATTTAATACAACACAACACAAACTACTGTATTGGATTTGTTGCTAGAACAATGTAGGCTTTGTAATTTTTGATTATTAGTGCATATTAATTATATAAAATAATGGGTTTCATTGTTGCACATTTGTGCATGTATTTCACATAATTGGATAATTTCACTCCTCAGTTTCTCCCTTTACCCTTCACCCCTACCTACCCTGATCCCCTTCCTCTGCCTGAATATTCTTCCTTCTATTTCCATGACATCTCTTTTACCCCTTCTAGCTTCCACCTATTAAATAAAGTATACAATACTTGTCTTTCTGAATCTGGTGTGTTTTGTTTAACATGATGCTTTCCAGTTCCTTCCATTTTCTTGTAAATGACATAATTTCATTTTTCTTCATGGGTGAATAAAACTTAATGTGTGTGTGTTTGTGTGTGTGTCTCTCACATATTCTTTATCCATTCATCTGTTGGTGTATATCTAGACTAATTCCATAACTTAGCTATTGTGAAATATGGTTTTACTTGCATATATCACTATAGTCTAATGACTATAATTCTTTTGAATGAATACTAAGGAGAGGTATAGCTGGATCATACAGTAGATCTGTTTTCAGTTTTTTGAGGACTCTCCGCAGTGATTTCATAGTGTATGTACCGATTTACATTCCCACCAACAGTATGTAAGAGTTCCCTTTTGGCTGCATCCTTACTAGCATTTATTGTTATTTGTATTCTCAATGAATGTTATTCTGGATGGAGTGAGATGGAATCTCAATGTAGTTTTAATTTGCATTTCCATGATGGTTAAAAATGTGAACATTCTTTCATCTAATTGTTGGCCATTTTTGTACTTCTTTTGAGGAGTATCTCTTCTGCTCAGCAGCCCATTTATGGTATGGGTTATTTATCTCTGAGGTTTGAGTTTTTATGTATACTAGTTATCAATCCTCTGCTGAAAGAGTAGCTAAGAAATATTTTCTCTCATTTAATAGCCTATTTTTTAACTCCATTGTTTCATTTGCAGTTTTTAAATTTGATGCTATCTCAGGTATCGATTGTTGTTAATTTTCTTGAACAATAGGAGTCTTATTCAGGAAATCATTGCCTCAGCTTGTATTTTGAAGTGTTTGTAGCCTTATAATTTTGATGCTACAATTACTACATTGAGATTTCATTGCACTATGAAAGCAGTTATTCAGATGCAACCATTTACTAATTCATGATATAAAGTTGATAAAATATACATAATAAAGAGAATATTTAAGAAGCACATAACAAGTATGACTGGCTAATATATTAAATACATTTGTTTTTAATAAGGCCTGCTATTCAAATATTGAATTTTGGGTGGAGTTAAAGGGAGGATAAAAACTCAAATAATGTTGAGTTTGTATGGTTTTCAAAACATTGCAAAATGATTCAGAAAACACTGTGCAATACAGTGTGTTTATCTTTTTCCTACTCACTTCAATGCAGTGTGTACGTCTATAGGTTATGGTAAACTCAAGTCTAATAAATGTTCCACTTAGACTCTGTTTAAATCTGCTATATAAATGAGACATTTCATTTTGGTTTATGCTAAATCGTTTTAGACTTAAAAATATTCCTATCAATCCACATTTCTCAATAGATTTGGCAAACTATGAGAGCAATTATTGTTAATTTCCCAACTGCTAAAATATCCTCATTATTTGTCTGTTTGCCCAGGACTATTTTGAACAAACATGGTAGAAGATATTAATTTTCTATTGTCATATGGTCGTTGTAATAAAAAATAATGTGTAAATGTGTATTAAGTTACTTCGGAAAAATGTCCAGCTGTATCTGATACCCATGGTATTTAGGTATTTCTTGCATCTGTTTGGCTTTGTTCACTGTTTTGAATGATGGTGGGTGAGAGCTCAGGTCAAGTGCAGGTTTCTGTTCAAACCTAACTGAAAGCTTTAGGTGGAATCCTTGTAGAACCCCTTGGGATCAAGCACATTACTCACCAATAAGGATTGGCACAAAACATACCAGACAGAGGGCATTAGGAATTTGAAGAAGTGGAGTAGTTCCAGATTAGCTGATGATTTCAAGATGAACTTGATGTAGTAAGTGTTTTTTCTTTCAAGGACTATGATTAAAATATCATTAACCAACTAATATTTTCTGTATAGCGTATTTCAGATACTCTTTTACAAGTGAAGAAACTTTCTGGTGCCAATCTCAAAGATATAGAGTCCAGATGGTTTTGTATGTGTGTGTGTGTGTAGTATTTGTTAGATGTTTCACAAAATTAAAAAAAAAAAGAATGGCTGCTAACGTTATTAGCATTTGGCATCAATATACAATCAATACAGGGTATTGAAGGTACAGCAATATTTGCCAGGAAGTAGTCCCCCAAAAGAGTTATTTGATACTTTGCACCTACATTTAATTTCTCTTCCTGGCATATAAATTGTGGAATCAACTCAGAAGGATCTTGAATTCTTACTTTCTATTTTCTTTACTGGTTCTATTGATTTTTCTACCTTATAAACATGTTTCTAGAAAATTAATACTTAACTCCTTGTTATTCTCTGCATATTATTTTTTATGACTATATTAAACATTTTTATATTTAATATGATGAATATCAAGTTAGTACTTTCACATTTTAATACTTTATTTTCACATACCAAAGCACTGAGATCTGACTAGATTCCTAGATACCACATGCACCCCTAAAGCTCAAATTCAGCACTGAACATTTCCCTCAGAGAAAGTTCTTCCTCATGATTTTGTAGCTTTGAAAAATATATAAAAGTACCATTTTGGATCAAACTTTTGCTTCTGTATTTGTGATCTTACATGCCTTATCATTCCAAAAGAAGTTACAGTTATTTCTTTAACTTCCCAAAGTGATCCTGAGTGTGATACCAGAGATTTCTGGGGAAAATCTCAAAGGGGATTTAAGACACCACCATAAAAGTAAATTGAAAATTATACTTCTCAAATATTTAATGTTTTCCTTTTTAAAAAACTATATCTCAAATAAGCCATTGCCACTGATCTCTCGTTCTATTCAATCTACTAGTGTATGCCACCTTAGATTGTCTTCAGGGCACATCATTCCAAAATATTGTGGAAGGAGACCAGAATATGGTACCCCATTGAATTGTAACTTTGTTGCCCTTATGCAGAATAATTATGCTTATTTAAGTTTGGTTCACAAAGTTGTATATGTAAATTTAACTATTTGCACACTTGAACAAAATGGAATTCTACTTAGTAGGATTTATTTTCTTTAGAAGGGATTCGTTATTGGTAGGAATTATTTCAGTTGTACCAGCTCTTCAGATTCTGCTCTTGCCTATGTAATCCCCATATTGTATTTAGATCTGGAAATGCAAACCAAACCTTTGTCAGACTTTCCTTTCTGGGCAGGATATATGATACAGAGTTTTTTATTTTTTCAAGATTTTCTCCCATCTTTAGAGAGTAATTTAATTTGTTATCATATATACATGCATACTTTATGTTTTTAATTAGCTGGGTGCCTTGGGGCCAGTTCTGAGTTTCTATACCTTTAATATGGTGTTAGTAATGCTGTGAGTAAGGTCATTTTAAAATTACTTTAGAGTTCTAAGTGTTTAAATGTCATGTCACCCTTATTTTCTCTTTGGAATCTCATAAACTCTTATATGAATCTTGGATATAAAATCATCTTATTTAAATATTTTCTTCTTTTTTTATTCCTCTATACTGAATTGTAAAATTAATGATGGCAGAAAATCTTTCTTGGCTTCTAAAATTGCATATCTTTTTCCATACAGTAAAGTGAAAAGGAATACAGAAGAGTGGAAAAATTTTTTTCAAATATGTGAATTTCTGAAAATATAACTTTAAGAAATTCCCTATAATACATGGTGAGATTATTTTTGCAGGACTAGAGTGCTTGCAACCTCAGTATATAATGAGAATCGTTCTTTGTAATTTCTAAGATAGATCTGAGTTCTAAGTGAGAGAAAAGCATTTCCGATTAAGCTTGTGCATTACAGCCATTAATGTAATAATTCCGTTTTCCCTGTTTCTTTGCTGTGTTCATATTTTCATATTTTTCTGTTTTCAAACATTTAGTTGTGCTTCTAGTTTATAACATGAGTGCGCACATGTGTGAGCCTGCACATGCAGGCACATACATGTACCTTATTCACAAGAGAAGGAAATTAGTTGGATTTATTAATGTTATGACTCTGACTTTCTTTTTCTTTAACTTTTATTTGATTTTTGCAATACACAAAACACTTTTCCAAGTCAAAGTTTTCCCTAATGGAAGGTGGAAATGAGTGGAAGGGAAAAGCAAAGTTTTTATACAGGATAACATTCAAAGGAACTATCCTGTGTTCTTTGAGTTAAAAGGTGGTGATTAGGTTTTCAGATTTAGAGAAAGTGTGAGACAACCTAATTAAACACCTTTTTGCTGAAAAGCAGCTTGATAAATCCAGATTGCTTTGGGGAGCTCTCAAAGCTTTTATCTGAAAGCTAATACTGCAAAACTAAAGTAATAGCTTTTGAAAAATCATTTACCAGTCTAGAAATACATTATAACCATATTTAAATATATATGCATGTTAGAATGCTTACATTAGACAGATTAAAATTTATTTTCAAATGTACAATATATATATATACATATATATATATATATACAGTCAATGAATCTGTAAAAAGCACACTTTTTTAATAATAGCAGAGGCAAGTTAATAATTTTATAACTTCTTAGTCTCAAACTTCTCTTTATAATTCCCTAGTAAATATTTATATGATAAAAAGAGTGTTTGGAGATTGTGATGAGAGAAGAAAAGCTAATTGTTAGAGATCATAGATTTATTGGAGTTATATATAAAACCTTTATATCTTCTTTATGAGTGTAGTATTTACTGTTTTTCCTATTGACAAAATACTAGTTAAGCATAGACTGTGTAATGGGACATATGATAGAAATGTACTTTGTAATTTTATAGTGTTATTCAGTAGTATAACTTGTTTCCCAAGAAAAGTATTTTCCTATTGCCCTTATTGACTTTTCAATACCCAAATAGATAGGTTCTTTTTATAATACTGTTTGCCATTCAGTAAAGTGAGAGAAATGAACCTAATGGCCTCTTAAGATAGGATTCTATAAATTGATTTTTTTTTTCAAAATGCCAAGAAGAAATGGTGATGGATTTAAGGATATTGGGGGGATTCTTTTATTTTATTGAAAATGACCCAAGGCATTATCAGAGAATATTTGACATGATGGTATTACAGTTTGAAGAGGACAGGAGATTGCCCTTGGATTATGAGAAAAGGTGGTGTAAACAAATCCACACACTATTGGGTTGATTAAATTTATCTTTCTGGGAATTGAATATATGATGGTATTTTATATTACAAATGAGATTTGAGGAAAGTTAATGAAGCCAGATCCTCATTAGGTGACCACGCTTTTCTGCATGTTTGATTGATAGCAAAGGATTGTTATTGTCTTTTAGTAATTAATCTCCTTTGTGCCATAGAACAGATTTTTTTTGTAAAACAATTTATCCATAGTTAATACAATTATGGATCTGAAGCAATTAAATATTGGCTCATATTCAAGGTAAAGAAAATCTAATTGATAAACTGATTTTTTTCATGCAAAACACAAGAGCAATACAATCTTGCCCTGGAGATAATTTTCTGTAGAAATGAATAATAATACCTTTTAGCCACTTATATTGTTTACTTTCAGTTACAAAATTTTGCTTCTCTGACTTTTAAAAACTTTTTACTGAAAGTGTTCAGAAATGAAAATTTCTTCACAATTGAACATCATACTTTTGGATTGCAAACTTGATACCACAGAACTTTTTCAAGGCAAGATAAGCTTTGCTAATTATTTGCAATGATAAACTACATCAAAATCATTTTTTTAGAGGCTGGGCATGGTGGGGCATGCCTATAATCCCAGCAGCCTGGGAAGCTGAGGCAGGAGAATCACAAGTTCAGAGCCAGCCTCAGCAACTTCTCGAGGCCTTCAGCACGATCCTGTCTCTAAATAAAAAAAAAAATACAAACAAGGGCTGGGGATGTGGCTCGTTGGTTAAGTGACCCTGAATTCAATCCCTAGTATTGGAAAAAAAATCATGTTTTTTGAAAAATATCTGTAATACAGTTTGTAACTCCAGTATATTTAATGTAATTATTTAATTAATAACTTTAAAAAATAATTTGAATTATTCCTCAAAATTATGAGTGGCTCTAATGCAGCTACCATTCTTTTTTCATTTGTGTATTTCCAGCAGCTGGCCTAGAAGAAGCTCAATGATAATTCAGTGAATGGAAGTTGAATTTTACCATGCATTTTTGTATGTACTTCCTTCTCCCTCCTGTATCCCTTTTTGTAAGAATCATTTTCTTCTGTATTCTTCCATTGCTTCTCAGAATCCACTGCTCAGAACCTTTATTTGGACTTGCCAGTTGGTACTTCTGATTCTAAAATTATTCTTTTGTTCTTCTTGTCTTTTAAACTCCTGTAGAATTTCCCATTTACTAGGATCTTGTTGGCCTCCTATCTAAAAACATTATGATAAACTCACTGGTATTATATTTGGGGACAAGAATGCTTCTTATGGTGATTATCTCATAGATACTTTTATTTATGAACCCTTTTGGAACAGGTGTTGCATGTTTAACCCAAATTTGCAAATCTTGGATGGATACAGAGTACTATTGACTAAGCATGGAAAAATTTAAGCACAAATGTAACCTGCTAAATCTCTGGAGACCGACCACGAGTGTCTTTTGCTCTGCTTACCCATAAAATAATCTCCTTAAAACTCTGCTTCTACATTATGCAAGAATGGAAGACTGCAGCCCAAACACTCCTTTCATAATGCTGAAATTGGTTGATTCTTAAAAACCTAATTTACTGTACTGGTTACTTAGGAAGAGGTAGACATTGCATCAAATTCCCATGTTACTTTTTAATATCTTATTACCATTTAACTGTTATTTTTTTCTCTTTCTTTCTTTTTTTTTGTTTAGAGGGGGAAAAATTGATTTTGGGCTCAGTTTCACAGGCTCAGTGAATTCATTGCTCTAGGCCCAAGGTGAGGCAGAATGTCATGGTGAAAGGTATGGTGGAGGAAAGATGCTCAGCTCGTGGCATCCATGAAGAGGGGGAGGGAGATAAAGAGAAGAAACTATATTTCTTTAAACAGATTCATACTACATCAATTTATTTGACAACTAGACAAACTAGTAAACTGTGCCTTAAATATGGGCACTGTATTATTTAACTTACTATCTCACCCACCAGATATAATTTCTTCCTTTCTACTAAATTCCTGTTTTACTTACTGCTTTCTTCACAAATTCTTCTAATCAAAACTAACTGCTTCTTAGCATACTTTTGGTCTATTTCATGTATATACATATATACATATTTTCTTCTATTATATCATGCTAGAGACTGAATGTATATGCCTCTCAAAATTCATATGTTGAAACCTAATCCCCAATGTAGTGGTATTAGGAGTTAGAACTTTTGAGAGGTGATTATTCATAGATGTGATTAGTGCCCATATAAGAGAGACCCTAAGAGCTGTCTCACCCGTGATTACAGGCTTGAGCCACCACATCCGGCTAATATTTTTCTTAAAATTTATTTATTTATTTACCATGTGAGGGCATAGGAAGAAGACAACTGTTTAGAAACAGAAGACAGTCGTCACTAAGACACCAAATCTGGCAATACCTTAGTTTTGAAATTCCCAAACTCTGAAACCATGAGAAATAAATGTTTGTCGTTTAAGCCATCTAGTCTGCTATTTTTATTATAGTGACTCAAATGGGCTAAGGTATATCGAGAGACAGCTAAGTTTGTTTTTCAGGTATTAAAATATCATGTACAGCTCTTAAAATCAAACTCTGGGAATATAGGTGATCAGTAAATATGCAGTTACTGGTCATTTTAAATTTTTTTATTCATGTGATTATTTTTTGACCATTTGTGATATTATTATTGAAAATTCTAATAAATGATTCTTATCTGTGGATGTTACAGGAGTAATAAATACTATTATATATTGTCTTTATTTCTGTTAACTTTCTATCAGATGAATTTAAATCACTCTACATTATTTTCCTTGCCTACAAATAGGTTAAATGCTCTGTAACATATCAAAATAGCATTGCTTGTGATTTCAGTTTCTTAATGAAATTTTGGTAAAATAACTTATTTTCTTTCAAGAGACTTTGGAAATTGAGATACATTGAGATAAATAAACATACAATCAGGGGTATGTTTGTAATGTGACACATTTAACATGTCTCTCTTTCCTAAATTTAGTCCTTTTTTCAAAAAAAGTAAACAAGTGTGTTTGTCCATATTTCCCCTTTCTTTGGTATACATTATTTTTTTGAAAAATCGTATCAACCTGGGTAAAGAAATCTGTTCATAAACATTTCATCTGCCCTTCTGAACTTTCTAGTGTGAATGTAGTCTCTTATGTCCAAAGTAAGCACCCAACCTTCCCCTCCATTTTTAAATCATATATAATAGCATTCTCCAAAGGAGTAAGAGTTAATGGAGTTTCTGAAAAGGAAACTATACTCTCCAAATGTATTTTTTATTTAGTTTTTCCTCATCTGACCCTTTGTTCCGTTGCTAAGTTGCTGAGGCTGACTGTGAACTTGCCATGCTCTTACCTCAGCCTCCTGAGCTACTGGGATTACAGGTATGCACCACCACACCCAACATTGTTAATATTTATTCTTTTTTTTTTTTTTTGTACCTGGGATTGAACAGGGGCACTCAACCACTGAGCCACATCCCCAGCCCTATTTTGTGTTTTATGTAGAGACAGGGTCTCACTGAGATGCTTAGCGCCTCGCCGTTGCTGAGGCTGGCTTTGAAATCCAATTCTCCTGTCTCAGCCTCCCTAAGTGCTGGAATTACAGGCTTGAGCCACCACATCTGGCTAATATTTATTCTTAATAGCAGTAAGATTTCTAGTTTTGAGTTAAGCTCTCTAACTTGTTTACCCATCTGTAAAATGGAGCCAATGGTAGTGTCTATTACATTTTTAGGAAAGACACATGGGATCATTTCTGAAAAGCATATATTAAAGACTTGGTATAGAAAAGATGCTGGCTGTTATTTTTATTTGTATTATGATGGTTATCTGAGGTCTATATGTAAAAGAAATTTCATAGATTATAAAGAGCTACATACAGTATAACTATCATAATTTTAACATATAAGGTGCATTGTATAATGTGCAATCCGAATTTTTCTTAGAAAGTTTTGTGCTTTTTGCATTTCTTAAAAAGCATTTGTGTATTTCTTTTTGAAGAAGGCTTTTTGAACTTTTCCTTGAAAGCCAAGATCTTAAAATTTTGTCTTAGAAGTCTTAAATCTAAGAAATGTAAGCAGAAAATTATAGGGTAATAGTATGAGGAATCTTTATAGTGTTATAGTGTCAGTTTCTGGAAGCTTCTCCTGAAATTGTTAAAACTTACTTGAGAACAAGATAAATAGTATTTCTTCAAGTGAAAATACAAACGGAAGACTTACTGAATATTTTACAGCATTTAAAAGAGAAAAGGCGAAAATAAAAATAGCATATTTTTCCCATTAGTAGGAATGATGTTTCTTATGTTTCAAATAACCTAGTAAATTGCATATTTTATTTTAATTACTTATTTTATTGGGGAGGGTACTGAGAATTGAACTCAAGGGCACTTGGTCACTGAGCCATATCCCCAGCCCTATTTTATATTTTATTTAGAGACAGGGTCTCACTGAGTTGCTTAGCACTTGGCTTTTTCCTGAGATTGGCTTTGAACTACCTATCTTCCTGCCTCAGCCTCTTGAGATGCTGGGATTATAGGTGTGTACCACCATGCCTGGCTAAATTGCTTATTTTACAAATTTGATTACCTGATTTACAAATCATGATGATTTTCCTAACTCCTAGAAGGAAAGAGTGTACCAGTGTGGGGATATAGCACACACTTTTATCTGTCATAGAATGTGGTACATCCACACTCCCATACTTTAACATAAAAGGGGAAAGCGTTTCCATAGCAACTTTAGCAAAACATAAAATTTGCCTACTGTCTAAGATCACACTTTTCTTTTTTTATGACAACCCACTCACAAAATTGGCAGCCAGTATGAG
Organism: Geosciurus inauris; assembly: GCA_004024805.1. Lineage (NCBI taxonomy): Eukaryota > Metazoa > Chordata > Mammalia > Rodentia > Sciuridae > Geosciurus > Geosciurus inauris. The sequence goes on from PVHX01000023.1 coordinate 49,356, forward strand.
TTAATTAAACTTGAAGGTAAATTATTTAAAAACAAAAAGAAATTAAAAATAGCTAAGCAAGAATGATAAATAGTTCACAACCAGTCGCAAGAGTAGCCTGAGGTAATGGGAAAAAAAAAAAAAAAACCTCTTTGATATAAAGAGAGTCAAAGGGTGGGTGGTAGAAGAAAAGAGCTGAAGATGACAAATAATTATTGTGGAATTCAAAAAAACAAAAAAGAGGAGGTGGCCAAAGCAGATATAATAGGACAGAATATTAGGAACACTTTCATATACTTAAACCATAGTAATGAATGCCTGTTGGAGTATGTAATGTCAACAAATAAAAGAATTTTCACCTCCTTTTATCCCCCTTCTTAATTCAAAATAACTAATGTTGACTAAAAAGTTATTGCTGTTTGTTTTGCAAAAATCTCACTTAATCCCTGAAAAAATCTGTGTAATGGCAATGTTTGCTTTTAGAGCAGGACTTCTCACTCTTTAGTGCATACTGGAGAAACTTGGAGGTTTTATTCAGACCACAGGTTGACAGGGTCCACTCCAAGAGCTTCTAATTTAATAGTGTAGGTTAGGGTTGCAGAATTTTCATGTTTGAAAGTTTCCTGGTGATGTTTCCTCAGCTGGTCTGGGCACATGTTGAGAAGCACTATGTAGACATACCACCAGTCAATATGCACAGTGTATGGTCAATATAGTAGAATAAAGATGTCCTCATTCAATTGATGGTGAGAGTTTGGAAATGGAGGGATGGATCTGTGTTTTATAGAAGCAGATTCAACCAGATATGATGCATCAAAATTTTGCTCAATACAGTTCCTGCCTTGGCACCCTCTTTAGATCTGACATGAGTTCTTCAAACCCAGTCATTCCCCATCACCTTTGGCCTAGTAAAAAATTTTCTTGCCAAGCATGGTGGCGCATGCCTGTAATCCCAGCACTTTGGGAGGCTGAGACAGGAGAATCACGAGTTCAAAGCCAGCCTCAGCAACAGCAAGGCACTGAGCAACTCAGTGAGACCCTGTCTCTAAATAAAACACAAAATAGGGCTGGGGATGTGGCTCGGTTGTTGAGTGTCCCTGAGTTCAATCTCCAGTACCAAAAAAAAAAAAAACAAACCTCCTTGTTTGCAATGGCTTCCTTTTCCCTCATCTTACTGTCCAAAACCCAATACATCCCACAGCTGCTGGTCATATAAACCTAATGGTCAGCACCAGAGTTATATAAATGACACTCATACTCTTTCATCTGTTTTCTTCACACTGCCATCCACAGCTCCATAGGAAAGCCTAGGTTGATGCCCGTGGACCCTTGTAAAGGCATTATCTCACAGGCCTTCCCCTCCTCAACCCCTGGTTGAGCTCCTTGTCTCCTCAGGATGCCGTTGGCTTCCTGTTGGCACCACTAACCTCTCTAGATCTGTGAATAACATATATCTTCTGTTTCTTACCTTGTGGTTTCACCTCATTGTGTCTCACCTGACACACCAATGCCTAATCCCCTTCCCCTGGTCAGGGATCTCCTAAGGAGTAGCAGGCTTGGCTTATGGCCATTCTCAAGAAGCAGGTCTCAAGACCAAATTGGAAAGACAACCTAATAATAAAAATCAAAAGAATGTAGTGTCTGAGGTTTTGTCCTACTTGCAAGCTAAGAAGCTGGCCAACCACAATTGCATAGGCACCGGAGACTGAATCAGACTTCAGGGCTCGCAGCAGAAGTGGTTGGCAATAGGAGCTTCATACTTGCATGGGTTCCCCTGACCCTCATATCCAAGAAAGGTGATGCCGAGCAGCACAACTGGCTACTGCATGTGCAGCAGTATGTGCTTGCTACAGCCCAGAATCCTGAGCTCAGGAAACCCTGATTTTCTGTCTTTTATTTTTTTTCCTTTTCTTTTTTTCTTCACTGTTGGGGGTTGAACCCTGGGATACTCTACTACTAAGATATATGATCAGCCCTTTTTTTAGAATTTATTTTGAGAGTCTAAAACCTTAGCGCTCCCTAAGTTTCTGAGGCTGGCCTCAAACTTGCCTCACGAGTATCTGTGATTACAGGTATGTGTCATGGCCTGGCTAAAACCTTGATCCTTTAAAGGGGCCTGCCAGCAAAATGATCTAATTTGCTCTAGAGCATTATTTTCATTTTTCTCAACAGTACATAAGTCCATCTTCCACTTTGGAGCAAGATGCTATCTCTTTCAATGCATTTTGTCATATAAACATCTTTGAAAATACAGTTCATGTTGGCAGCCCTCCACAGGACAGAAAGTAGTATCAGACTGAATAATTCTCTCTCAACATGGTAATTGAAAGTAGGACTAACTCAGGGGAACAGCCAAAATGATTTTAAAGCCTCTGCTTTTAGCAGTTGTGTGCCCTGTTTAATAACTTTTAGTCCAGAAAGGATTTAAGATGTTTAGTTTTTTTCTCCTTTGAAAGTATATGTAACATTTTTCAACAGTAATTTATAGAGTTCATTGTTTTATTAAGTTTACAATGTAAGAGTTGTGATTTTTACCTTACCTTTGAATGTGATAGTATTTATTAAGGACTCCACAAACATCCTGTTCAACCCTTATAATACAACAATATATGAACTGTTATAATGCTTGTTTTATAGTCGAGAAAATTGAGGTGAAAGGCATTCATTTAACTTGCCCCTAATCACAGCTATTAAGTGGATGAGCTGCTTTCATTATATTTCTTAGTTACTCAATAAAGAAAAATAATTTCTAGATATGTAAGATATCTAGATATTCAGATAGTGGCTCAAAACAACCAATTTATACCAACTTAAGTTTGCTGTTTGCTTACCAAGGAATTGCCTACAAATACATCACTGACTGAAGAAGGTCTTTAGAATTAGCACACTTTCTCAGCTGAGTTCAGTTCTCAGCTGAAGTGGTACTGTTTTCATTCCCTGGGTGCAGGATCTCCTAATGGAAATAATTTGGTGTTATAGCTCAACTGCATAGGACCCCAGAGCATATTATTAGCAGAGCGAAGGGCTAGACTTGTTCCAAGAACTCCTCCCCTTCCTCTCTACTGTTTATATTTCTATCTTCTCTATAGTGACCCACTTGTGGGTTTTTAAAATTTGTAGTAGTATTCAATATCTACAGAAGAGAGTAACTGATTATAGATTAATTCTAGAATTCCAGAACACAATTCCATGGGACTTGCCTGAATCCCTACCACTTCTCTAGTCAAATTCTAATTTTTAAGGGTCAGGTGGTGTTCAGTCAGTGTAGTAGCAATTTTTAAAAATTGGGTGATATATTCATTGAATACCATGCTTGTCTTATAGGAAGACAACTTTGTGGCCAGAAAGTCTTATGAATATCTTTTTCAAAGCATCAGGATAATGCATGATAATGATTCCATGAATCTAGTCATAAATATTGTTGCAACTTTGAAAATACCTGGTGATGATTATTTCCACATTTTCATGCTGCAGACATTTACAGAGTGCCTGCTTTCTGCCACACAATTGGAAGATATTGGAGGTGTACAACGTGAAAGAAGTACTTCATGCAACAGAGGAGCTCAGGCATGGTAGCCTAGACTGGGGGAGGGCACCAGTACAGTTATGAATGTCACAGTAGTTTAGCTCCTGGCACCAGTTAAGGACAGTAGGCTGTTTGTTAACTGCTTTTAAATGAATTCTATTTAAAATAGTATATCTAAAAGAATAGCTAAATTTATGTCTAATATCTCTAAAATATTACTCTCTGGGAGAGTGTTTTCAAGGTCTAGTGCAAGGAAAAGTTGAACCATTTTGAACCTATAGATTTTCAGTAATGATACCAAATATAAAATTAGAATCTTTGAATGGTGGTGGGATTGGAAGGTTTTGTATGAGGTCCAGGTTTGTTAAACAGGCTCATTGCGTGGTTCTTTGTAGGTGGTAAAGTTTAGAGCTGATGTGGAAGTCATATTCAGTTGAACAATCTTTTTTTGTTTTGTACAGTAGTCAAAGAAAGGTAATGATAATTGTCAGTTGTGTATTATTTACTCTCATTACTGCTGAAAGTGGTCTTTGCTGTTCTTACCAGATTATATCTCCTTTACCTTAGCTTCTGTGTTCAAAGTATTCTTAAGAGTCTGCCAGATCTTTCCTTCCTTCCTTCCCTCCCTCCCTTCCTTCCTTCCTTCCCTCCTTCCTTTTTCTTCCCTTCCTCCCTTCCCTTCCCTTCCCTCCACAATTTATTTCCTTCTTTCTTTCCTTACTTCCTCCCTTCCTCCCTCCCTCCCACTTATTACATCTCTGAAGATTAGACTGAAAGCTTTGTGGTTAATTTCAAAACCATTTACTGAAGATGGCAGATCCAGCCTCAAATCTATCTATGCAATATGATCTAGAAGGCATGTTCCAAAGTTTTATTTTTCACTTGGCCACAAATAGAAAAATAAATGGTGATTGGCTTGATTTCAGCAAGTTTTATTTATATGTTTTTCATATATTATGCTTTCTAAAAACTTAAACAACAAGGAAAAACAATGTTTGTATTATGAGATTTTTACTTCACACAATGTGGCATGAAATCATTTGTAAGAAAATGATACGCTATAAAAAATAATCTGTGACTTTGCATTGTACCTCATTCAGTGTAAGATGGATTTGCGGTTTGGTTTAGTATAATCCTAAATTAATGTTTTATTATTAATTTTAATAATTCTCTCACTTAATAATTGCAGTATTTATAGAAGTATTAGGACATTTAAATGGATACAACTAACTAGACTGCACACAGTGCTTTATTTCTATTTGCTCAACCTATTTAAAGGTAACTTTAATCAGAGTATATATTAACAATCAGCTCTTTTTCTTTTGAGAAGCAGTAATCTAGAAGACAGACTCTCTTTTTAAAATAAATTTCTCCGCTGTAAACGAGTAGTTGGACAGGTGCTACACTATTTTATCAGGATTCAGTAGAATCGCTCAATATTTGAATATATTTTTCTAAATTAAAATTGGAGTATATTAAAAATACTTTCTATGCCTTGAAATCAGTGTGGGATTGCCATGCCAAAAATAAAATTGGGAAATTGCAAAAATGATGGTTATGATTATGTACTTACATTTCATGCTATTAAACAAAAGCAGAAGGTCTGCAAAAGCATAGTTTAGGCAAGCATGAGTTACACAGCCACTTTGGTCATCTTTGTTTGAGATGCTTTGCTAACCTGCAGTGCCAGGGAGAGAGAGAGTGCCATGTTTTGTAAATGTTGCTGACATGATGATTTAAGATAATTCAGATGGCATGAATGATGTCTGGTCTCTTGATAGAATAGACAGGTCTGTGTTTACATATAAGGCCTGTTCTGTGTTCTGATGATAAAGATGCTATAGAGACATAGGATTTTGGTGCAGAAAAGAGTCTCAGAGATGGCTTAAGTGTAGTTTCCCTTAGGGGTACTATTCTCCTCCAGGAATTAATTTTACTTTTCAAATCCCTCAGAAAACCTCATACATCATTGACTTTCACTGATTCTGTTGTTTAATTGGAACCCTCACTTGAAAGGGAATGAGTTTTAGAAAATGAGTTTTAGAAAACTCATTCCCCTCATGAAACCAGTGGAATTTCTCTTTGACATTCAACCTGCTTGGGGCCTACTAGGAAGAAGAATTGACAATATCAATATGGGATAACATTTACCTATTTATAGAACATTCCAAACAATGCCACAAAGGATACCAATCACTTCATTGTAGTGATTGCTGGGGGCTAGAGAATTGGTCAAGGAGGTGACTAAGGTGAACTTCAAAGTAATTTGAAAGGTTTTATTTTTCATAAAAAGTTATAGATCAAATACAAAGAATGATAAAAGTGATTTCTGGGTGGTAGTTTTCAGACTATTGGTTTCTGTGCTTTTCAGTATTTTCAGTACCCCCCTCCAAAAATGACCTGTGACTAAATATTGTCTTTGGCTAGCAACACCTCATATTTGCAGTCTGGATAAAGGGCAGTGCTTTAAAAATTGTATTCTCCATGTGAAACAGCCACTGAAATAAAGTAAAACTAACCAATCATGTATATTGTACCCATTAAAACAGCATCTGTCAAATACCACAAGGGGTGTGTGTGTGTGTGTGTGTGTGTGTGTCATGGCGAGAGTAAGCAAGAGCGAAAAAGAAATAGCAGATGGCTTGTTTGCTTTAGAAGCAGGAACTGTGGTTCTGTGTTTTATTCTCTATACATTTACATAGCAAGTGCTTAGTAAAGGTTTATTGAATGCAAGTACATACTAACTATACGTTTTTGTTGTTGAGACAGGATCATGCTATGTTGCCTAGACTGGCCTCAAACATGTGATCTCCCCACCCTATCCTCTGATGTAGCTGGGTCTGCAGTCTATTCCCACTTTACCTGTCCACACTGTATTTCTTCCTAAGATACTTTTCCTATAACTCCAGATGTGTATTTATTTATTTACCTAGTTACTACAGTTATTAAATGTTGGAATGTGCTGAACTTAACTCATCTGGGTAGTCCATTTACACTGTGTAACTTTTTAACCTCAAGTTCCAGTCTCCAACCTGGCTTATTTAGTCCAGTTGCTTTTTCAAGGTAATAGTAATGTTTCTTTATAGAAATATTTAAAGTAATATGAGCTAAAACAGATGGGATTAAAAATATACAACAATTTCTCTATACTAATTTTTCATAGTAAAATCCTTGTTTATTAGGTTACATAAATGGCTAGAAGGCTTAGGAGGAATTCTGGACCTATATATTTGTATGAATTTAAATGAACTGAATCCTTTAAGGTTATTGGGAAGAGAGGAGCATCTCCTTTGAGATGAAATATGACACTAAATATTCATAGAGGTCTGCAACGCCCTGACTATTGAGGTCTTCAAGAACTCCTTGTCAGCATAAGAAAGGATGAAGAAATGTCACACCTCACTATCTCCCCTCTCCATTCCCTCTAGGAAGTGAGAGCACAGAAAGCAGAGCACAAAGATCTACTCTCCTTTTATGTCATTTATGGTAAAAATACAATAAAATAAAATTGAATGCACATTGACTGCCATGTTAAACTATTCTCCGGAGCTGCATGTTTTACCTCCATATGGTTCTATAGATAGGAGCTTTTCTTTTTTTTTTTTTTTTTGAAGAGGCATGAATAAAAGACATTTATTAAAACTGATGCCTTATTATCAAATCAAGCAATAAAAAACCAAATACATAACTAAGGTTGTAATAAGATAGGAGCTTTTCTGTAGGGTAAAATACAGTAGAATTTAGGGACCACTAAGGGTTCTCATTCATTTCAGTGGTATTATTTACATGTTGAGGTGGTTATCAGTGACTATAGTTCTGACATTCTATAGAGTCACATTTATGAAGTTCAAATGGAAGCAAAACTTTATAGATTTGATAATTTTTTATCATATCAATTTTTTTTCTATTTAGTATACTAAATAGAAAATATATAAAGTCGATAAATATCCTAGCAGCTGACCACAGTTAAAATCTTTGCTTAAAATTTCGTAGTTAGTGAAAGGCAACATCAGGATTGGATATCATATCTATGTGATTCAGAAGCTCCTGTTCTTTATACTATAGCTCCAAGTTAATTGTGGTAGCTATACACTTTTCTTCAGAACACAGAAAGTCTGTTTATTCACCTAAGTCAGCTACTTTCAATAGGTATTTATAGGCTATTCAAATGAGTGTCATTATCCTTTTGATATGTTAATAATCTTTTGATTAAGATAGGTAAAACTGGTTAGAGTGATAATTAGATTGTCAACATAGGGATAATATAGTAATTTGCTAATCCTTATTGGGTGTTAACTGTTTGAACATTAATCACATAACACATACATATTTTACTTGAATTAGTCTGTTCTTATCTATTACCCCTTTATTAAAAAAGAAAAGTCTTGATATACAGTAGACCAAGAAATTGTTTTAGAATTTGTTTAAACTCTGTCTCTAAGTAAACATTTGATATTTAAATATGAGTCTCAACATTATTTGACTCACTGAACTGTCATGATTCCTGACAGTTTCCTTTCAAAGCTATCAAAGGGATATTCTTTTTAATGAAATATTTTGCAAAGCTGAAAAAAATAAACTTTAAACAGCAATTAATCTACAAAGTAAGAGGCAAGTTATTTCCTCAGAAATTTTTGTTTGGAAAATATAGTCTCTTTCTAAGAAAAAATATATTTGATGTCATTGATTAGAAAGAATTGTATCTTTATGTACTTTACAATTATACTCCTTTAGTAGACCTTCATATCACCTGACAGAATTCAATGCTAGTGGAAAAGATAATCATGTGACACAAAATGAAGGATGAGAATGCATAGCCTTCAAGGGAGTTGCCCTTTCTCTGATCTGATAAGCTTGGTTCCCTTGTGTTTTCTTTCTTCTATAGACCACTGCATATCAAAAGCTTTTTTTTTTTTCTATTAACTGATTAGCAACAGTCTCTCAGGATTGAAGAACCAGACCTTTCTAAAGACATAAAGACAGTTCCTGGACTAACATACTGCAAAATATTTTTTGGTGCTGACTTTCATTTTCCTACTTCTCAATTTCTAAAAAAAAAAAAAAAAAAAAAGCTGCCAAATGGATTTCCACCAGTGTTCGGATACTGCTGTGTTTGATATGTACCGTGAATGTCTGCTGATGCTACTTTTGATGGACTGTGTGGGAAACTAAAGAATGGTTTTGTAGAATGAGCACAAACTTTGCAGTCAGAAGGCTTAAGATTTAGTTTGTTTTCATAAAATTGTATCCTTAACATAATATCTAAAATTATTTTTAAAACTTTTAAATATTCAAACCATTTGGTATGTAGGGATGTGTGTTAACACATCTATTACAATTGTATATATGTTTATCATCTATATCTAAATGAACGTCATATAAACATGTATGGTCTCATTTACAATAAAGCTAATGAACCTTTCTGGTTTCTCATAATATAAGCAGAATTAAGCTTTCACTTTCTCTGTTATCCATGCTGAGCCAGGTTCTTTGTTTCTGTCTAGTGTTCAGTCTGTTTTTAATGTTTGATACTCTATTATACTGTGCTATAGTTAAGTGAAAGAAACATTTTTCTATTGCATACATTATTGTTACAGGATATACTTTTCTAGCCAACTGTGAAAACAGGCATGCTCTACCAAGCAATTCACAATTTTATTAGATGGGGATTTTATTAGTCTTAATACAGTTTACCTATGATCTTTAATGGTAGCGCATTGACTTTAAAAATGTCACTTAAAAAATAAACATAAAAAATGTCACTTGACTGGAACGAAACTTAATTAGAGGCTTGAAGTGTCAACAAGGTTCTACCAAAATTAATATACTTTTTGCAAATGAAAGAAAGCACTTGTAGAAGACACTAGTGCTGATGACAGCAGATGTGGTAAACTGGATAGCGTTTAAGAATAGTTTTGTTATTTATCACTAAACAGTAAATACATCAACTTTAATAGGTTAGATTGTTAAATGATTTAGAATTTATGAATCATAAAAAGGAGTCTCCTCTGCTTTTTATGTCCTCATAATTGATCAGACAACCTAAACACTTTATATAACAATTACATGTTCATGTGGTCATTTAAATTCTAAGATTCACTGTTTCTTTTTCAGCGCCTGGCTTTGGAAGCAGAGAAAGTTCAAGCAGCCCATCAGTGGAGGGAGGATTTCGCAGTAAGGACACCTTTTAACCACTTGATTTAAGTAGATTGACTTTTGCGTTTGGATAATTATGATTACATTAAAATAATGTTTTAGTGATAGAATCTTATGGTGTTATGTGTGGGACTGAAAACAAAAAGAACAGCTCTACTTTGGGTAATCAAGACTAATTGAGTTAGATTAAATGTTCTGGCTTATGCTGTACATTAAAAAATGAGAGTTCTTTCAACTGTTCTCCCATACTTAGATATTTATAAAATGCTTTAAAATAGCACTAAATTATAATATCTGAGTAATGTTTGTAGATACTATGAATATATTAGTTGAAAAACAATTTGCATTCTACTACTTGGGATCTGAAAGAGGAGTGTGCTTCTCATGATCATCTTGATGGTTGGCAGTGTGATCAATGGGAGAATAATATATTAAACCTCTTAAAATTTAATTGAGAGTATTCCTCCTGCTACTCTTGCCGACTTTTAGACATACCAGCTAGCATTAGTTTTTGCACTTTCTTTTCTTTGTTTTTTTTGTTTCTTTTTCTTTTTTTTAAACTTCCTTTGTGTTCCAAGGGGTAATGGTTTAATTATACAAATAGTGGAAATTCTCCTTGTGATGATGTTTGTCTATCATCTGTGTGCCTTCTTAACAGGGCACAGGGCAGAAGTCTCCCTTTAATGGTCAACTCTGATACTTCTGTTACATATTTGAATTATTTCATTTAGGGTGAAAATGTCTTCAGTTTTTCATCACTGAAAAATTCCAGGCAACTGATTTTTGGAATTAAACTTCCCCCAACCCCCACTTCCCATTTAAAATAAGATTAGAATGTGAGTGATAGTTCTATTCTGTAAAACAAATGTCAAATTTGAAGTTAAAATTGTGTGTTAATAGAACACAGAAGTGAGATGTAGGAACTAACACTTTTACTTTGCGTTTTTTTTCCTTCTCTATCAAAAGAAAATGCACTGAATATTTCATTCCCTTGTAATAGTTAGCTAATCTTCCATGCTTGATTTTTTTTCTGATAGTATTCATATTTTATTATCTTTTCAGTAATTTATATTTCCTAATTAGTCTACTAGACTGCTTGACTCTACTTGACTGCTGTCAAATTGTTTGATTCTCAGTAACTTGATCATACGGCCTGAGCTGTTAGGGTCATGTAAGAATTAGCTTTTCCACTATTGTTTATCATAGTGAGGACAATAAAGATCAATTTGTCACCCATATGTGAAGAAAAAAAATTGGTGTCTATGCCAAAAAAGAATGTCTTTGAATACTGAGGACAATTGTTAGCTCATCTAATTTTAGGGTTCACATTGTAGTTGGTTACTTTGAGATATAAGAAAAAGAACCTTGAAATTTTGTTTCTCAAATAGACAAAAGTAAAAAAAAAAAAACCAATATTAATAAATATTCTTTAGATTAACATTAATGGACATTATTCTTCCTTCCTCCTTCCAACAGAGGGGCTATTGTAAAAGCACTGTGAAGTTTGATAGATGTAAAAACTAGATGGATTCTGCCCAGATACATTCTAAACTCTTTATTATTAGGCTCATTAACACAAAGTCATCATTTTGGCAATTCTTTTTCTCCTTACAGACATACTGGTGTCCTTTACTTACAATGCAATCCGCAATGCATGTATCATATTACATATTTTATTGAATTCAAGCCATCGTCAGTTGTAAGGCACTCTATCATTTAGTTACTTCAAGAAAAAGAAGGCAATTTAATTATGTTGCACCAAAAATTTTGAGCTGTATTCTTATTTGTGAGATGTCAAAATATGAAATAAATTTACCTTGAATGTCACCCCTATCATACATTCTCTGAGTGTCTGTATCAAACTAGTAGCACTGCTACTAGACAACAAATTGGACTCACAATGACTCAAAAGCCATTAGTAAATTTTACATGAATAAATAGAAAAGAAATGGTTTATTCTAGTGTTACATGTTCATAGGAAATAGTGCTTGTCCTATGGGAGAATTCTTGAATAAATTTTGTTCTTAATTTCCCTCTGGGTTACTTCACAGTTTATTTAGGACATATGAAGATACTGATTGGCATCAAAAAGACTGTTAGAGGGAAAAGAAGGTAGTCCACTTTAGAACTCTGTCATTTCTTTTCCCTGCATACCTTCTTGGAGAACTATGAATGTTGTTCGCAGGACACATATCTGTCACAGTTTGCACTTTGAGAATTGATGTTTTCCAGTTCTTACTATATTGGCCATATACAGTGTCTCATCCATAGCCCTGCCTTTTGAAATACCATGGGGCTATAGAACATGAGATAGTGGCAGTTTTCTTTTTGAAGAATGGAACACAAATAAAGATTGCCTAATTTTAAGACTCAAATATGTAACAACTACAAAAGTCTGAAAACTTTTCCTATATTTTTTTTCTTATAAAGTAGATGGTACTGTAGTTTTTAGAGGTAGCAAAGTTAAATAGATCCTTCAAAGCCAGAAGATAGTTCAAGTTGGTGGATGGAAATTAAAAATCATTGACATTAAATCTGTTCTTATTTTATGAGAGTATACAAAACAACTGAAAATTTCATAGTATTTTAATCAAACATTTGAAAATATTTAATTTGAATTTAAATGCTACTGTCTTTTAAAAGGTCCTCCGTTTAAACTTTGTAATCCTTTCATCTTTTAAGGTATTTAACTATTTGCACCAGTGCGATGGTTCTTTAATGCCAGCCTTTAATAATTTAACACTAAGATGATTTAGAAGGCTGAAATAATTTCCTAAAAGATACATTAACATTTCAAAAAGGAATATAATATTCTGCTTCTTCCTTCAAGTATAAGTGAGCAAGTTTCATTAATATTACTTAGGCAAAATGTTGATTAACATTCCCTACTGTGTAATGTAGACAGATCTCATAAACAGCAAGAACAAAAGGCAAAGCACTAATATGCTGGCAATAACAAAGGCCTCATGTAATTCAGACTCTCCCTCAGCTCCATTTAATTCCCAGCTGAATATACAATTGAGGGAACAAAGGGTATGCACTCTAAATGGATTAAGATTTATGTGGTCATGCATTTACAAGTTCAAACTAATATTTGTAAATAAGATAAGTCTGCCAGCTGTCTTTCAGGTCTTCATGCAACTTATGGGTATTAAAGGTGACAATTCATGTCAATTATGATGGAAAAATTATTTTTTAAGGGCAAGTGTGAGAAAAAAAGAGCTTGGAAAACTAATTGTTCTGCATGAAATAATTGCTATTATTTCTACCAAACAGATCTTTTTCAGTTGCATTTGAAATCTCATTTGATTGCATTGCAATGGTTGGTTAACTAAAGCAATTTTTATTTCCAACTAAGCCTGCAATATTAATTGTACTTACACATGTATAAACATAAGAGGTGCCTGATTTGTATTTTAATAACTGAGATTTTATGTATGGCTTATTAGTGCCAGCTTGTTACTGTGCAGGCTGAGTACAGACATCTTCAAATTGGGCAGTCAATAAAACCTTTGTAGACGCTGCTCTTGCTTTAGCTTTGTAGAGAAACTAAATTAGAAGGTGTAAATTCTTCTAGTGAAATTGAATGTTGCTGAGTATTAATCAGGCTAATTTAGTTATTCAATATCATTTTAAATTTATAATTTAAAAAATTATATTTTTAAATGTTGCCAAATCATATTTTGAAATGTTGCTTTAAAATTAAGATATTTAGAGCCGTGCGCGGTGGCGCAAGCCTATAATCCCAGCACTTAGGGAGGCTGAGACAGGAGAATCACAAGTTCAAAGCCAGCCTCAGCAAGGGTGAGGCACTAAGCAACTCAGTGAGACTCTCTCTACATAAAACACAAAATAGGGCTGGGGATGTGGCTCAGTGGTCAAGTGCCCCTGAGTTCAATCTCCAGAACCAAAAAAAAAAATAAGTAGATAAATAAATAAATAAATAGAATTGAGATATTTAGAATATTGTGTTAATAGGTACTGGAATCATGCATATATTTCATCTACCCTTATTGATTTCATGGAGTTGTATAATTCTTGTTAATTGTAGCACAAAGAATTGTGAATAGGTGCAATGTGAAAACATACCTATTTTGGCTATATGTATAATGAAAATATTACAAGTTGATATATGCCCTGTATAGGAAAGAACTCAATTTTATGAGGAATAATCAGAATGACATTCTAGTAAACTTAATATATCACCAAAATGATTTTAGGTTCGGTATTGATAGTCTTTCTTAGTTTCTGTGTCTGGTGGAACCACCGGTGTAATTTTGCAACATATTTGCTAAGAGGAATACAATTTATTGCTGCTTCTTTTAATAATTGTGAGACTCTAACCTCAACAAGATAGATTAAAGGGAACTACAATGCAGAATGTAATTGAAAGGAATCAGGCTAGTTTATAGTGCTTTTATGTACACATGCAGGTTCCCATTGTAAGATTATTATAATACACCAAATTAGAAAGTAACCATGGGCTTTATTTTCAGTTGTCCTGGGTGATAAGCCACATCTTTTGCTTCTTGTATGAAAAGAAGCAAAATATTTCACCATTAATTATCTATCTAAAGACATTAGTTTCGTTCTTAACAATATTTGATATTTTTTAGTGATCTGACCTCACTTTCTATGATTTCATTTGAAGACAAAGTAAGGACAGTATTTGATAGTATAGTAGAAGCTCCTTCAGTAAGACAGTGTGAAGGTATGTCCTGTGATAATGCAAATTTAGATACAAATAGAGCTGGATACATTATTTTCTTCCTCTTCCCTCTCCATCAGGAATGAAAGGAGAAGTTACAAGGGAGGGCAGGCATCAGTGACATAGGAAGTGAAAGGTACAATGTTGTTTTTTATTATTCAAGACCAATCTGCTGCATCAGTATTCTGGGATTGAGGTTATGTAAATAGCCCACATTATTGAGAGTTTTCTGGAATTGATGCCAGTTTTCTAAAAATTTCAGCCATAGAGCACCCAGAATCTTTCTCATTGATATTTAAACTGGAGTCAATTACTGCCACCAGCTGGTGCCAAATTACAGCTGTCAAAAGAAGATTCAAAGCTCAGATATTTTATTAACTTCTTTATAACTTGAGCTGTATTTTTATTAAAACATGTGGATGTTATTATGAGCATTAAAATGAATGTTTACTAAATTTCTGAACCACAAAACAAGTAAAAAGAAGACTGGATAAACATTATAAATTATTGCAATTTACATATAATGTGTAGTCAATGGATATTTAATCCAAGTTTCCATTTATGTTACTTCCTTGTTTAAAAGTCTTCAGTAATTTTTTTCCATTTAGCATATATTTGGGATATACTAGGTCCTTCATGATCTGGCCCATCTAACCTTTCTGAAATTGTCTGTTGTAACATATGCTAAGCAGCTAGTACTATTATCCTGAGATTCTAAGTTCACCATAGAAACTACTTGACAGTTCCCTAAAACAATATTCTTTTATTCACTTTCTTAAATTTTTACTATATCTGCTTAGAAATCTTTTCCTTTTCTTGCCAAATTCCTCTTGGCTTTGATTGACCAGTGCTGCATATGCTGATGTATGTGCTCTGCTAATACCCATATGTGTTTCAGTGCATAATTTTTTTCTCCATATGTTTTTACCTCCAAAATGTTAGGATGTGGGGGATAAGAAGTGTGACTAATACATTATCAAGAAGATGATTGTCTAGCTCAATTCATGATAGGTAATAGCCTGTATATGATTTTTTAATTAAAAAATAATTATATTGTGATGTCCAGTTTTACTTGTAAACATTATCATCAAAATCAGCAAAAAATCTGTTTAAACTCAATTTTTGTGTCTGAATATATTTGTCCACAGCAGTGGCATAGTTATAGAGAGAACTGGGCTTGGAATTTATACAAATATACTTCGAATTTTGGATCTGTCAACAACTTTCTATGCAGTTTTGGCAAAATGATAGTGTTGTGGTTTGGATGTGAGGTGTTCCCCAAAAGCTCATGTGTGAAACAATGCAAGAAGGTTCAGAGGAGAAATATTTGGATTGAAAGCATCTTAACCCAATCATGATTTAATCCCCTGATAGGGATTAATTGAGTGATAACTGAAGTGGTAGGGTGTGGCTGAAGGAGGTGGGAATTAGGGTGTTGCTTTGGGTATATATTAGTATCTGGAGAGTGGAGTTTCACTCTCTCTGCTTTCTGATCACCATGATGTGGGCTGCTTCTCTCTGCCACCCTCTCCCGTCATGATGTTCAGCCTCACCTCGAGCCCTGAGGAATGGAGCTGGCCTTCTATGGACTAAGACTTCTTAAACTGTGGGCCCTCAAATAAACTTTTCCTCCTCTACAGTTGTTCTGGTCATATACTTTAGTCACAGCAGTGAAAAACCTGAATAATACAGATAATATCTTTGAATATCAATGTCTTTAAAATTTCTTTGATCTATTGTCTTCATGAGCATAACTGTCTCTGGGAGATGCTCAGTAATTGCCTTTCCATGCTTCAACAAGCACTAGTTATCTTCCATGGAAAGTATTTGTGGACACCTCAGGTTTATCCTAGGTGGACATAAACAGGTTGGCACAGCCTCCTAATGGATATTCATCTGACTAGTGAGCATGAACCAGCTCCCACTACCTATTACCTACTCCTACTACATGGTACCACATTTGCCATTGCTGCATCCCAAACTGGGATTTCCTTGAGCTAGATATAGAATGTGCTTTATGCAGCTATGGGATTATGACCCTATTCCCACTTCTAGGGATTTTCAATTACTAGGACCCCAAAGCTCATGCTTATATTACCTGTGTCATAAAGTTCCTGAAGAAAATGGCTCTTCATCATCTATTTAATCTTGAGAGGAAAAGCACGTTTCTTTGGGAATCCTTCTTTCTTAACTTATCTTCATCTCCTCAGTGCCCTTGTAAACTCTTGTCCATTTATTTCTCTTTCTTAGCAAATCATCAGTTGACCCCCAGCAATTCAATGCTTTAAAAGAGATTCCTGATCATTGGCCAACTCTAGACTTTGTCATAGTTGAGGTTGGACATTGGAGGACACTATTTCTACAGACATTTATAGATCCAAAACCTGTTTTGACATATGGTGACACACACACACACACACACATGCCCACATCTTTGGAACATCTTCAGAAATGATAATTTTAATATAGGGACATGATCTTGATTTCTTCAAACAAATTGGAGGGTGCAGAAATGAATATGTATTTCCATTTGCTGGAGATTCTTAGGTACTGAATACGGGGGCAATAAGTCTATTCCCAGAGATAATTTTTGCATGGATAATAACATTAGATGCTGAAATAATTTCAACTTAGTGGAGTTATAGATATGTTAATGGCTTTGCTAATATTGCTGTGGGAAGGAGAGACTGTTTCAAGAGTTGAAGACATGGTGTGAAAGATTTTCTTTCTGAAGGGTTGATGCTCCAGTGAAACTTGGAGCTTTAAAATAAGTAAGCAAAGTAGGGCTAGGGATGTAGCTCAGTGGTACAGTGCTTGCCTAGCACATATTTGACACTGGGTTCTATCCTCAGTACCACTTATAAATAAAATAAACATTTTATATTAATTTACAACTAAAATACTTTTAAAAAGAAGCAAAGTAGAAGATACAGGCAATTGATATACACCTTGGGGTTCAGTTCCTAGTGGAATACTTTTGGATATTGGAATCTGCCTGGAAGAGATGATGTGGGGTCTGTGGACCTAGGAAATGGATTTTAATGGAGGGACACTGTAATACTGAAGAGCTGCTGAAAAGGATCTGAATGATGCTAAGAGTGGATACTACAACCAGAAATAATTCAAAAAGAATATCTCAGAGTAGATAGAAGATACATTTGAGATGTCTCTGGTTTAAACTTATAGTGCTTTTTAAGAGATTATCTAAAGAATATTCAAATAACAGTCTTCAGCTACAATTTTTTTAAAGTATGCAACTGGACTTTAATACCGGACATGATTCATATGAGAAAATGTTGTAGAAATTTAAGGGACTAACCAACCAACTTGCGCTAGCATGTAAAATGGTCCAGTTTAAAGCTCATGCTTTTGTCCATAGACTGCTGCCATTTTCCAACATTCCAAGTGAACCTAATTGAGGCGTTTATGCAATATCTCTTCCAACAACTCTGCTTTCTTTCACTTCCTCATCAGTGTAAAACCTGACTCCAGTATCTTCTACCATTAAACAAACAAACACACAAAAACCTATTGCCAATGGCACAGTGGTGCACACCTGTAATCCCAGCTCGTGGGGAGGCTGAGATAAGAGGATCCCAATTTCAAAGCCAGCCTCAGCAACAGCAAGGCACTAAGCAACTCAGTGAGACCATTTCTCTAAATAAAATACAAAACAGGCCTGGAGATGTGGCTCAGTAGCTGAGTGCCCCTGAGTTCAATCCCTGGTACCAGCCCCCTCCATCATCCCCCAAAAAAGCCCCTTTTAGCTTTGCCACATTTCTTTGCTGTCTTAAAATGCAAAACTCACAGGAGATGAGTTCGTTAGTTTTTAGTTTCACCCACTGGGTGACTCATTCCAATCAGGATTCAAACTGCAACTGGATAAAACTCTTCTTTGTTGTTCACATAAAATGAACATTATTTTGTTCATCTTCATACTTGGTGTTACTGTATTGCTTTCATGCACAACTGATTTGTTTCCCTTCTTCATTCTTTTAGCTTTTAGGAAAGGCAGTGTTCCTTATATTCTCACTGTCAAATTCTTCCTCAGTCTCCTTTTCACACCTCTTTCTTTACAGTTTCTACAGTATTGTCCTAATATAGGGCAAGGTCTTCACTCTGTCATCTTAAATGCCCATGCTTTCTCCTGGGATCCCTTATTTGTCATTAACTTTTAATACATTTCCACCAGAACCTCTTTTTTGACCTCTAAACTCATTTACTGAGCTGTGCATTGGCCGTTTCTGCTTGGCTGTCTCAATTGCATGGTAAGACTCAGAGGCCCAGAGGAACTATTCTTTCCATTACTTTCCTCCCCAAGTAACTTGATCATCTGTTAATTTTCTGAAGTGATATCACTATCTCCCCAGTTAATATGGCCAAAATTCCTCCTTCTGATATAACCCACACATTGTTTATCTGCACATTTCATTAATTCTAACACAGCATGCCAGCATTCTTCATCTCTACTACCATTTTTGTCAAGAACATCCACTCCCTTTAGGTGGAATCATTATGCAATGACAAATCAAATCGTGAATCAGGGCCTATCATTCTTTGATATTCACAAAGCACTTTTACAGAATCGTACAGAATAGAGTTCCCTACATGCTACCTTAAAATATTTTTAATTAAAATATTTGGAGAAGTTTGAAGAGACAGGAAGCTCACCATCACTGGTTACCCCTGTTCCTAAAGGTGATCATAAAATCCTCATTTGGGATATGTCTTTCCCATACTGAGAGGAAAGGAGCATGCTTATGTCTGAAGACACAGGGACACAGAAGAATTGGAACAAAGGGGTCTTGATCTGTTTCTTCCAGTTTATTACCAATAGGTCACACTTGATTATCCAAGTATTCTTTTCCACAGCCATCCACTTCTCCCTCAAACCTATTGTAAAAACATATATTTTCCTATTTATTTGGGTTCTCATTTCCTTATAAAGGCTGCCATTTCACCTAAACCTAACATTCAATCTGTGTGCTTTTCTTTTGTTAGACTTTATTTTCTCCCTTAGGAGATTCAGACATTATCCTAAAATAGAAAGGAAAGATATTTCTCCTACAGTAGGAGGCCCATCATATATATTTTTGAATATATATATATATATATATTTGTGTATGTGTGTATATATGTTTTATATATATAATATACATATAATTGATGGACTAAAATAATATATGATTTTATATATATGATTTATATATATATATATGATTTTAGTCCATTAATTAAATGGAAAAGAGTACTGTATTTTTAATTTAATGGTACTATAAAAATTATCTTTATGTTCTCTTGACTCAAACATTTTCATCCAACTAAGATGAACAAATTTGAAAATTTGAAACCAAGATATCAGTCAAATATCAAATCAGAGTAGATAAGTTACACAATCCTGAATTTAGAAAGCAATGTAGTGTTTTTCTCCAGTAGTCCATGCAACAATAAAATCTAGGCACCACAAGTAACAACTAGATTTTTTAAAAGAGCTAAATATTACTTTAAGCCAAAATTAATAATATTAAATGAAGTTTTATATGAGCACAGTTTTGAAATAGTGGTTGCAAAATATCTCCTTCTGCTTCATCAGAAGACATTTTGGTCCACCAAACAGGATAATCAGGACAGCTTGTGATTGCTGAATGCGAAGGAATATTCGTGATCACAGAATTGTAGTTGTGTGGTATGTCATGGATTTATTAACATTGATTACCAGGTTCTGAAAACTATGAAACTGCTACATTGCAAAAACTGCTTTATTTTTGTTGTAATGTTTCTCCCTACGAGGATAGTTCTCTGGGGATTTTCTGATCATGCTTTTCCCACAGTCCCTCCAAGGTTCCTAGTAACTAGGTCCTGTGGGGGTGGAATGAAGACATTGTGAATCTCTTTTCTGCAAGCCAGAGTCACTGAAGGGAATGTGGCCTGTCTTGTATCCTGAGATTGAATAAAATCTGACACTAACTGTACTGTTTATTAATAATATAAAAATAATAAATCTCAATGCAATTCTAAAGTTTAGAAATGAAGTCTGATTCAGGCGTGGTGGTATATGCCTGTATAATCCCAGCTATTCAGGAACCTGAGACAAGAGAATTCCAAGTTAGAGGCCAGCCTGAGTAATTTTGGGAAATCATGTCTCAAAATAAAGAAGGCTTAAAAGGTCTGAGGATATAATTCAGAGGTTGAGTACCTCTAGCCTGTGTGGAGTTCTGGGTTTAAAAAATAAATAAATAAATAAAAATATAACCTAGAAGTGAACATTATAATAAGCAATCGAAAACTAAAAAACATCGATTTGGGGTTAGCTTATACCAGAGTAGCAATAACAATAATAATCAGATTTGTGTAATCATTTTCCTTGTGAATAATGCCTTGGTTGTTGTGTAAAGAATTTCAAAATAATTAACTTAAAAGTTCAAGTGTTATAGTTAACTACAAAAAGGAATTTAAAGATTGCTCAAATCTGCATATCTATCTCATGTTTAATGAGCATCATAACATTCAGTTTTTCTTTTTCTCTTTTGTCATGTAGTTTTCCATAAGACACAGATATCCTAGATTCATAGTGATATATAATTATAATAATAGATTACTAACTTTATTTCACTGCTAATTTTATTCTTTTATAATTTATAATTTGATTGGATATTATTGAATGTTTTGATCCAAAAGAGTTGAATGCTCTAATCATTGAGTTTTTGTGTGACTGGGAATATATGGATGTTTCATTTTGAACTTGAAGAAAACCTTGGCTAAGCATGTTTTTGTTTGTTTTTCTTAAAAATTGGGGAAATTGCTTCACTGTATTCTGTCATTGGTAGTGGTTATAGGAAATCTGTCATCAATCTGTTACAGCCCATGGATCTAATCCTAAATTGAATTGATTATTTGCACTGATTTCCAAATGATACTTCTTAATTCCTGAGTTTAAGCTAAGAGTAATACATCTTTTTTCCATTGTTTGAAATATTTATGTTAGTTTTTATTTTATTTCAGATACTTTTCCCAGTATATTTTCGAATTTTTTTCATGCTCTATTCTCCAGGAGCATTGCTTGCTGTTGATTGAAGCACCTTCTCTGTTTTACATTACCAACATCTTCTCTATTACAGTACTTCTGCTGTCTGTTTTCTTTATATTTTAATTTCATGATTTTTTTCAAGTCTGCTTTTAATGATGCTCTTTTAATGTATCTTTTAATGATGTCTTTTAATGATGCTCTTGCTTTTTTGGTTTCATGTGATTTTCTTCTTCAAATAATCTTTATACCTGTATTTTTTCTCTCTTCTGTCAGCTGATTTGACAAATTATATTGGTTAATAACCTCATCTTCTGAATTCCTTTATCTTTCATTTTTTTACTTTTTTTCTGGTCATTACTATTCCCATTTGAAATAATAGGTCTCTTAATTTTTCTGATTTTGTGAAAAATCATGGATTTTAATTCTTCATTTTAATTTTGGATTTTGCACCTTTCTTTGGATTTCTTTTATTCTTTCCTTTTTCCAAAAAAATGGCTATGCCTGTTATTTTAGTCAGCATTTTGCCACTACAGTCAAAAGACTCAACAAGAACAATTTTAGGAGAGGAAAAGTTAATTTGAGGCTCATAGTTTAAGAATTCTTAGTCCATAGACAACTGACTCCATTGCTCTGGGCCCCAGATGAGGCAGAACACCATAGTGAAATTATGGCAAGAGGAAATTTGCTCAGGACCTAACAATCAGGAAGCAGACAACAATTAAGCTTGGTTCAATAGAGATAAAATATATATCCCAAAGTATGCACCTAAATGACCCACCTCTTCCAGCCACATTCAAGTTGCCTACAGTTAACACCCAGTTAATTCCTATTAGGGGATTAATGCACTGATTAGGTTGAAATTTTTATAACTCAATCATTTCACCTTTGGAGGACACCTCATATCTAAACTATAAACTTCTGCCCCTGGTCCCCAAAAGTCATGCCCATCTCAAAATGGAAAATACATCTAGTCCATTTCCAAGAGTCCCTATAGTTTCAACAGTTCTATAATTTCCCAAAAGTTCAATTCCAGAGGCTCTGTGAGACTCAAGGCAAACTCTCAGCTTGAGCCCCTATTAAAATTAAAATCAAGTTACATATACTCAATGTATATAAAAGCATGGAGTAAACATTACTATCCCCGAGGAAGAAATGGGGGCATAAGAGGATGGGACCAAAGAAAGACTGAATTCCAGTTCCACCAACAAGTCCTATAACTCCATATGCAACATCTAAGGCACATGGCATCATGGTTTTCTCTCCAATGGACTTGTGTAGCTGTGATCCTGTGATGTGACTGGTTACAATCTACATGGCTTCTCTACAATCTACTTGGCTTGCTTTTGTTTAATTCCTATAGCTTTTCTCAGTAGTTGTCCCATGTTTCTGGCATTTCTTAATCTTGGAGCTCTCTACCACCACTCTGGCCCACTTCTTACATCTTCATGCACTGGCCATGCAGGGACTGCCTGCAGGGACTCTGACTCTGCTGCACTTTGTTGGCTTCTCAGGCCTTCTTTTGAAATCTCAGTGCAATCCTCCATGACCACCTAGCTCCAGCATCCTGCAGTTCTGCAGAACCAGCATCATGTGGTTGATGGCTATGTCTGCCAGTATCTCAAGCAGTAACTAAGCCTCCAATGATCACAGCTACAGCAGCCTCTAAATGCATGGGTGGCTGAGAATGGTGAAACAACTTTCTAGTCCCCCCCCCACCCCGACTCTGGTGTAAGTTGGGTGCTCCAATGGTCTTTTCTCAAAGTAATTTTTACTTTTATATCCTTGAGCCTGGAATGCATGTGGTCTTGCCAACTCCTGAAATTCCCTCAAGCCATCTTTTCTATTGTTTCTGGGTAAAGTACTCAGCAGATTCTCTTCAGTGACTGTATTCACTTTAACTACCCCAGTTTCCTTATCACCAGTTTTATAGTTTTCTGGCCAAACTGCAAGTTTTTAAAAATTTTCTGCTTTGCATTTGGCCCCCAATTGTCAGAATAAACTTGGCTAAACGCTGCCATCAATAGCCTGGTCACAGCCTGAATGCTATGCTGCCTAGAAATTTGTTCCACCAGATTAAGAAGTCTATCTCCTTTAAATTCAGCCTCACAGGAAATTCTCAGGAAATGGGCAAAATGTTGACATCTTCTTAGCCAGAGCACAACACAAATGGACTCTAGTTCAATTTCTAAAAATCCTGCTTTTCTGAATCCTTATGAGCCCAGTCTTTATTGTCCTCAGTCCTATTGGCATTCTGATGTTTTGACATGCCTCCAGAATAACACATTAAGTTCAACTTATAACATTCTAATGATTTTCCAGCTAGTATCTCTAAATGTGTCAAAATTCCTTCCACAAATTCCTAAAAGCTTCAAAATTTTCAGAACCACATAGATTAGTTATAGTAATGACCCTTCTTGTTACCAAATTCTATCTTAGGTAGCTTTTTGGCCACTGTGACCAAAAGACCTTAGAATAACAATATTTCAGGAGAAAAAGTTTATTTGGGACTCATAGTTTGAGAGATTTCAGATCATATAGAGCTCTTTTTAACATTCCTGTCAGTGTTTATCATTCAAGGAGTCTATAAGATGGTAAATTTAATTAAGCCATTTTTATGATTGCAATAGGACGAGCTCCTCTTTCAATTTCTTACTGGGATTTGTTTCTTGTGATGTTATTCAGCTAGGATTTATTAGGAAAAAATAGTGAAAACAGGTAAGAGAATTAATGACTTTCCAAAACAAAGTAGGAAATATCTAACAACAGTATTCCTAAAAGTATATATTTAACTATTGCCTAGATATAAGTGAGCTATTATTAATTATTCTTTTGAAAATTATTAGAAAAAATTGAGATAAGAAAATATGATGTAAACCAGAACAAATATAGAAAGCATAGAAATGAACACTGATATTTAAATGGCCTAAAGTTACTATTTGCATATGAGATACATGTGTAAATATACACATTATAGTGTGTGTACTTTTGACTCCATTATGTAGAGTATCTCATTGTCTAATCATCTATAAAATTATCTTTTGAGCCTTGACGACAATAAAATAAAAATCACATTTAGAAGTAATATACTTTAATAATTAAGATTGCCAGCTAAGGGGCCCAAAAAAATTTAGTCACTTCCCATTATGTAGCTTTTAGCCAAATATTTAATCTCTGAACTACAGTTTCCTCATTAATAAAATTGGAGTGATATTGGTTTCAATACCACTGTTACCTGAATCTAAATAGAAATGATGTATGTATGTTTTCACACATGTCTTTGAATAGAATCAAATTTAAGTGAGGAAACTGAATAGTGCCACTTTATTTTTAAAAACGGGTAGTATTTTGAATTTGACTAAACAAATATAACTGAGATCATACTGAGTTTAGTTTTTATTTTTATTATTTTTTAAAAACTTGCCTTATGTTTCCATTGCTTATTTTGTGGTGGTATCTGCACTGTGTAAGGAGACCTGCTCTGATCAAATGACTTTCACATATACACAGTCCATAAATTTCATTGAGATAAATTATGCTTACAAAAGTGCTATTTCCCTTTTGAAACATAAGTTTTAAAAAATTCCAAAATAAATACAAGGAAAAAGTTAAGCAATAACAAGGGCAGCAGAGAATCAGAATGTCTGTTTTGAATTCTTGCTCTATGGAAATATATAGATGAATAGATAATTAGCAGAGTTATTTTAAGATCTTGAAATATTCTTAAAACTTTTCAGCAATCTCAATGTTTGTATAAATGTTGGATTTTAATTACCTTAAAACTCAAAATTGGTGAAATTACATAGATTTTGTATTTCTACCCTACGATTTGAAATTTTGAGGTATTTATATTCTGAAGATTTTGGTGTTGAAATAAAGAGTACTAGTTAACTTATGGAGAAAATAGATTATATAATCTAAGTTGTAATAAATCAAAAGTATATGTTTGGTTCAGCAACTAAATTCTGTTTTTGTTTTTAATAATCCTTGTGCTGAGTGAAAATGACCAAATCATGTATTCAAGATGACATAAGCCTATTTTTTTGGCTAGGAGGGAAATGAAATGACAGAGAATATCAACGTTTCTTTTCTTTTAATATTAGAAAATCCTGAGGGTTCCTAGAACTTTCTCTATTTTATTTGACACTTAAACTCTCATTTGTAAAGTTATTTTAATACTACCTAAATTTTAATTCAGGAACTTTATTCTGTTTCATAGACTTTTCTTTATTTGGGGTATGCAGGGGGCAATGGTGGAAGAAATGGATAATTTTACATCACAAATGAGTAAAATCACATTCTCTGCCATTTTCCATTCTGTTTATTTTCTTGCACAGGAGAATGTTTGGAAGTTTACAGCAACTGATTCTCTAGCATGGATGCTCTTTCTATTCAACTTGCTGATGTTTCTTTTCTCAATACTCTGAAAATGTCAAGGATACTTCATTGATGATTGTAAATTACCTTGAGCCATGCTTTGTGACTCAGAAAAAAACACATGAGACAAGCAAAGCCAAGGTCTAGCTACAAAAGCATTGTTTGGCCATGTTGAAGGCTTTTTGAATTTAGAATGAAGAAGAGTGACTGTACTATAATTCATAGCTGCAACTTAGTTTGCCAGAGTCCTATCCTCCAATAGATTTTAAGTTCTTCAGGAGATGTCAAATTCAAGGGTACTTTTGAGCAAATTAAATTCATCAAATATTTTGATTTCAAAGTCATCAAACATCTATTGTAAGGTTTGATAAGATGTCTACTTAATTATGTTAATACTACTCAATTGATAAAGTGAAAATAAAACTTAAGCACAATTTCACCAAAGATTATAATGCATTTATAATTAGAGACCGTTGAGAAGAAAGTCCAACCATATTTAACACATGGGAGATAGAAATTAACTCAGCTTTCCATTTCAATCACTCTCCTCATCTCACTTCAAAAATACAAAAAA
>PVHX01000023.1:81550-127734 GCA_004024805.1 Geosciurus inauris
TTTTTTTATCAATTTCTTTTTAAAAAACTGTTTATGCTTAGTTAAAATAAATCATTTTTAGCATTTGAAAATTTCTATTTGACATTTCAACCTTCTTTTGTTCTATTTATAACTATATTAGACAAATATATTCCAAATATTTAAATAAGGACCTTGATTACAATTGTATGAAAGTCTTAAAAATTTAATTCTAGATAATATTAGACAAACATTACTCCTTAAAATCTACAAAGTTCTTTCAGATCAATTTTAAGATTAAATTATTATTGCCAGTATTCGAAGTTGAAGTTCTTTGCCCAATTGATAATGAGAAGACAAAACAACTTTTGCTGGATTAATTCCTTCACTAACACAGGCCAAGAATTGGACCGAGGAGTGAAATGTGAATCTTTTTTACTTGACAATCATTCATAATTGTATTGCAGCATTCTGTCAGTGCTGGGGACAATTTGTGATGTTTTGATAAACATAAAGGTTTTTATTTAATACTCTGAAGTAAAAGTGTTGCACTTTCTTTAAAAATGCCATATAACAATTAGAATGACTTATTAAAATTTGCCTGAGAAGTGAAGCATGGTCCATAGAATTTTTTTCTTTTAATTTGGACAGTTGATGAAATGAAGTATACAATGTAACTAGCACTGTGTTGTGTTCTTAGGATTGTTGAGAATCTTGGATTCTTGCTTTCAGAAATTAACATTTTAACAACCATGTATGTTTTAATTAGGGACAAGTTATATCTGAATCAGTGAACAGTTTGAATTTAAAACACTCTTTGAAATGTAACTTAATTAGATACAGTTACTAAAACTAGGCTAATGAAATATAGGGATTTTTATTTGTTTCCAAAGCAACAATGTATTATTCAGATAGAATGGAGTGCTTCTTAAAAATATTCGTTTGTTTCTTGTGCAGTAGCATTGTTTTCTTTATAGTTTTAGCAATTATTTTTGCAGAAAAGTATTATAAATACACTAATCTGATTTGAAAAAAACAGTAATTTCCATTTTAAATATAAACAAATGTCATTCCATTATATTAATGAAAGGTAATAGTGGTTGGTCTTGTGTCATTAATATATGACATGTGGGGAGATATTGCTAGATTGTTTATGATAGGTTGATGAAGTAGGTTAGCTTGAGGATGTTATCTTAAACAGATATTATTTATTATAATATATAACACAGTTACTGTTTTAAGGGATAAATGAATTTACTTCAAATTGACATTTCAAAATCCAAAGAAAAACAATGATTAGAGGTTCTTCTTGCAGTTTTATATGCTTCTACAGAAGATGTCAGATATTTCAAAATAAAAACGAAAAACTTTGTTTCTCAAAACAGAAAGACATTTCTAAATTCTGTTGAATATGCACATGAAAAGAGAAGCCTACTAATCAAAGGCTCACAGAAAACAATAGATACATCCAGCTACTAAGTCCTCTTCCATGATCTAAACAAAACAATCACTCAGTGGAAACACCACAACATGCAAGTGGAAGGATTCTAGAGACTGTACTTTTCAACCTACTCATCATTTTACAGAGGAGGAACCCTAAGCCTTAGCGAAATCACACAGCCAGCTGGTCAGTGCTGAAAGTCATCTAGTTGACTTAGTTATGTGCTCAGAAAATATATTAAAGCATTTACTGTATGCTTACAGTACATACTCTTGGTTCCCTGCCTACATCTCAGCACCCCAGAACCTACATGCACATACTACTCCTGTAGATTCTTGCATCCACCTTCAAATCTTGGCCTTTGAAGGATTTCTTCACTGCTTTGAATGCTCATGAATAAATGCCCCCAACCAATGATGATGGCTGGTATGGGTGGATACTAGAGCAGACTCCTTACTCTTTGGATGCAACAGTTTCGTATGATGATTTACAGTATCACAGATACTCTAGTTTTTTTAAATTTTTTTTTAATTTTTAGTACACCATTATTTTCATTTCTTTGCTTTTTCTTAGTTTTCCACTCTCCTACTAGTGTTCCCTGGGGTCATGTCACAAGTTACCTGTGCTCAAATCCTCCTCTTAGTGTCTTTCCTGGTGAGCCAAACCTTCAATAACTGGAGAAACTTGTCCATAAAGACCTTGTTGTAGAGGATAAAGTGAATTCAGCAAATGTTTCATCAACCTGGTAAGGGAAGCAGGTTCCTTCAGAAGCTACTGGCACCTAATTTTAAATGTGCCTTAGTCAAAGCACTGAACATGGAAATGACCTGCTGGGAATGTAGCATAGTGGTAGAGTGCTCGCCTAGATGAGCAAGGCCCTGGGTTCAATCCCTAGAACTTGACACGACCAAAAACAATAACAAAAATGACCTGAGACCTAGTCTCCCTTCACAGGGCTCAGGCAAGACAATCCAGTTTGGTGTAGGGTAGGCACATAGATGAGAAAGGTGATGAAGGTGAACTTTGAATCAGGATTTCACTGATCTATCACTATAGCAAATATTTTTTGTTGGGAAATTTTGGAAGTTTCTATAGCAATGAGAGCTTCCTGCACATACGTGAGATGTACAAAAGGCATATTCAGGGTCTTATAGCAAAGTAAATAGCTCCCCTTCTCTGGAATTCTTCCAAACACATCTCCTCCACTTTCCGACTGCATGTCCTATCCACATGAGAGGCCAGAGCATTTATAGGTCACTCTACTTTCTCCTTTAGCTTTTCTTTAACTTTTTTACCTGAATGCAGACAGTTCCCGGAAATCCTTTTGTAATGAGGAGGAATACTCCTTATTCCATACCTTGAATTATTTTTAACTATGGCTCATTGTTTAGACTTCCTAGTTGTGTTCTTATATATAAAGATTTATGTGTTTAAAAATATTTACTTTCTGCTTTAACAAGCCTGGATTTTATTTGCTTAAGGGGACTTAAGCCTAGTATAATATCCACACTAACAGTAATATATTTGTTTTATTGTTATCCATTTTCATGTAGGGCTAGAAACCCTTTGTCTCAATAGTGGAGAGTGGAGAGGGAGAAGAGAAAGGGATCTAAAGATCAACATTGTATAATGTTTATGGAAATTTTATGAATATCATTTTTAAAAGATAATACCTATTGCATATCTAAAAATTTTGTGAGGTTTAAATTCTGTCCTATAATGAATGTCTCTTGTCCTCTTTCTCCTACATAGTCCCAAATGCCCAATAAGAGATAAATTAAACTGATATAGTGATTAACAGTTTAATGTCCTTTTAGGTCTTATTTTGACTGGATTATTTTATACTTAATAATTAATTGATCCTAAATATGAGTCTTTATACTTTGTCTTAGAATGATGGTTTTCCTTGATTGATAATGATTAATTTGGAAAGGTGGTGCTAATAATACCATTGGACAAATTGACAAAACTTTATTGTGAGGGTCTCATGTTATGATAAAGTACCATTAACTTTGATTATGAGTCAAGAAGATATGCGAGTTGTCTAAGTCAATATAAAGCATAAAAAATTGAAATATTTTGGGAGCATAAATATTAATGCTCTAGATGATTATACCCAAAGCTTCCTTGAAGTTACAGATTAAAGGCGATTAGAGGAAATTTTTCCACATTATTGATGTGTTTGTTTAATTTTGAACTGTGTTTCCTTGGAGATGTTGTGCCTATGCAACAAAATATATTCATCTTCTTATATTCTACTTTTACTTTACTCCTATGATTTAAATCTTATGTTTTGATATAATTTGGAGCACCAGAAAAGCTTGTAAGCAGATTCCTATTAAAGTTTATAAGATGAAGAAATAAATTAGTATAGCTTTTAATGTTTATCAAGAGTTGATCTTTTTTGAGGTTTAAGAACCAAGGAACCCTGAAATCACATGTACTTAGAATCCTAATTTGTTATAGGAGTGAAAGTGGTCAGTGATTTAAGTTATTTGAAGCTTTTGAAAATCTCTGTGTAGTGTGTGTGTGTGTGTGTGTGTATGTGTGTGTGTGTATACCTGTGCATACATGCCTACAAATGCTAGCTTTTCTAATAGTTTCTTATAGGCCTGTGATATTCAGTTATACATCTATCAATCTATTCAATAGCAGTTCAACATTCCAAACACTGTCTGTACTCAAACTGGAATAATTTAATCTTTTCTCCTCTTTTTTAAACATAACTTCTTTTATATATATATATCTTTATTTATTTTTATGTGGTGCTGAGGATCGAACCCAGTGACTCACGCATGCGAGGCAAACACTCTACCACTGAGCCACAATCCCAGCCCCATGCACATAACTTCTTTTATGTTGAAATAATTAATATTTTCTTTTGGTGAATGTTATTATTATTTCTGATTGTGTCAGTAGCTTCATAGCACTGCTTTAGGCTGCAATCACTTGGGTAATTAGGTAATTAAACATAATAGATACACATGGATCTATCTTCTTTTTTCTGTGACCACTCTTCTTAAGTGACTTTGGCTTATTGATGGGTTAATATGCTGGGTCCAGTTATTAAGGAATCCTTTATCTGCATTTTACAAGCACCATAACAGAACATTCTTATTTTAACAAAAGAACCCTGCAATATTACAAATATGCAATGGAAATTATCTCCGGAATAAATGTAAAAATAAAGAAGTACACTTACAATAGACCAAAATTATTTTCCAATTTTGTTCTTCCATTAAGCTAAAGAAATTAAATTCCATATTAACATAGATTATAAAGTTAAGAATGTAAAATGAATGTATCTAAAAGAGTAAACATTACCTTTATTATTAGGTGAACCTAGTAGAGCATATAAGGAATTTACTGACTCCCCAAAGCAAGTTATTCTGCATTAATAATAACAGATTGATTACAGATTGGGGATATAAAGACCTGTGTTAGACTCAGTTTGCCTACTCTTGGTCCTACCTTCGCAATACAAAAATACTGAGATTAATAATATCTAACACTCTAGTTTAGCAATACAATTCATTCATATGTGTATATATATATATCTCCAAAGCAGGGCTTGCCATGATACAAAGCTCAAAATGTATTTGTTATTATAATAAAGCTTTTAGGTTCAGAGAAGGAATAGACTTATATTTTGCCATTATAGCCCATAGATCACTAAAGAACACCTTAACAATAGTATTTCAATTTCATATTTTATATAGAAACTGTGAGATTCAAGCATATGATTAAAATAGTTATTTCATTTTTATGATTTTATTTTTAGTGAATAGTTGATATAAAGAAAGTGAAAGAAGTGACTTGCTGATATATTGCTCACTAACTATGTAGTTGGCCCTAAGTGACTTTTGATTTTCAGATCATTAGAAAATTGTTAGAAAAATATTAAAATGTTTTGTCTTTGAGGTAAAAGTTTTTGAGCCTTTGTTTTCTTTGATGTTTTTTAAAATTTCTGCTGGAATTTTAAATTCTAGACAAAATTTTCATGTAAGAACACAGACAGATTTTCATTTAAGAACACTTTTGGATGTTTATTCCTCAAATCTTGGTCATATATACATTTTTTAATTTTTATTTTGAACCTGGGATTAAACTCAGGGGCACTCAACCAATGAGCTACATCCCCAGCCCTATTTAGTGTAAGGGTCTTGCTGAGTTGCTTAGCATATCCCTAATGCTGAGGTTGACTTGAACTTGCCATCCTCCTGCCTCAGCCTCCAGAGCCTCCAACACCATGCCTGGCTTCTTGGTCACATTTTGCAAGCCACCAGAATTTGATTTAAAAGATGAACACAGGAAAGGTCATAGATGATGAGTCATTTGCTCTTTAAGGAATCAGGGTGGGCTAATATCCAGGATATGGGTTGAGGCATTGATTATGAAACAGTTATATTCTTATAATGCCCCCACTGGAAATTAAAGTTCAAATAAATATCACTGACAATTAGTAAAACTGGGATGGAAAAACCACTAAAGGGATTGTGACATTCTATAAGTACTAGCAATTGCAGAAGATACAAACATAATTCTAAACTAGCTTAACAAGGACATCATAAATCATTGCTCTTTGAACAAAGAAATCCATAGAAGGAGTTACTTCCAGCATGGATGGGTGCAGGCTTTAACATTCTCAGCTTTCTCCACTGTAACTACCCCTGGATCCATTATTTCTGCAGAGGAATAGGGAAATTGAATATTATTATTTGGTAGTTGTAGGCATCTACTAATTGTTTGGTCAAAGAAGAAGAAAAGTAGGATTTGCTGGCTACATAGAATCACATGATTTGTTTTAGGGAATAAACAGTTCTTGAAGACAACAGTTTCTAAACAGGAAAAAAAATCACCAAGTCCAGCAAATTTGCATGTTTATTATTTTTTTTCATTTTTAAAAATTTAACAACACCTGATTTTAACTGCTTGTGTCATTTTCTTCAGAAGATTACATAGTTTGGGTGTTGGAACAGACAAGCAAACTTTTGCTTAATCCAAGGCTGGAATTTCTCTTGGTATGATTGAATAAGGATTGGTACATAAAGATGCAGGGATGGAAAAAAAGTGTTTAGAATCAGAGAAATTTGGAACACCTCAATACGTGGACAGGATGCATACAGAACCATCAATTAATTATCACTTCTGTTGTGGATTTTTGTTATCTCATTTGGTTCAACAGATTCAAAAAGCAACAATTAGTAATTCAATTCCTCCTCTACTCTGCTGCATGTAATCTTTGAAGAAAGTACTTTAAATTAAACAGATTCATGATACAATAACTGATCCAAGAAAATATAATTAAAATTTATTTTAATCAATGTATATGTAGCAGATAAATTATATGGATATGTTTTCCCAATTTTTCTTTTTACATATATAAACATTAGTTAGTAACATTTATTATTATGTGTACCATACCCCATAATAAATACAGCATCATCTCATTTGGTATCCCCAGTCACACCGTATGAAGGTAGGTTTACCAAATATTTTCTATAATCTGGCAATGCTGATCTCCAGCTGAACCTGTGCTTATCATTACTTTTCTGAACTACATTTTCTTAAATATTCATGAGATCCATACTTCAAACACATACAATATATGGCAAAATATTTTTTCAAGAACGATGCTCCTATAAATACTTGCTCATATTCACATCTTCCATGTGCACATATAACCACACATACACATGTTCCTAAGTGCTTTTATTCACACAGTGCTACCATGCTGCTGGTTGACATGTGGCCTATACAGAAATTGTTTTGGACATAATCACAGTGGTGTAAGTGGTTTTTGGGCCAAATTACTATCAATAAGCTTTTTTGGTGCTATCAATATTAATAAAATCTGACTTTTGTGAATGATTTTAGTTAAACAATGTGGATCTTGGCTTTCCTGGAGTCATTAACGTAACTCTTTTAATGAAGAGTATTGCATAATTTTCAAGTGATTGCATATTTGGAACTTAGGAGTCATAAAAATTACAATGGGAATGCTATATTTTTAAAAAAGCAATGTTAGTGAAAAATACTGCTGCCCCAAATTTGTTAGGCTCTCGATCATGCACATAGCCAAGGATATACCCGAGAAAAAAGAATTAGCAAAGGGGACAGCAAGTTGATCCCTATTTGAATTTTTAATATTCTATATATTTCAAATGTTGACTATAAAAATCGTAATTTCCATTTCCAATATTTTAGTCTTATCTTTGGCAGCATCTTGTTTCCATATGGACACTTGGTATTTAGGCCTTTAATTTTTAACATCAACTATTCACCAGAGGCAGGCTTAGAGGGAAGTGTTGTGCAAGGAGCTATCACTCAAAATATGCATTTTTAAGATGAAATAATTTATTTTGCCCAGATTTACTTTTTTGACTCCTAATGGATATTTGGAGTCTAAAGTAATTTTTCTCACAACTTGCTAGGGGGTGTTTTAAATTTAGGTAAGCAGAGGTATTATATTAGTATGGACCATTTGGATAAATTCATTTCAAGGAGATAATGAATAACTAAGCTATTTGGTTAAAATTCTGAAACAAAAAATTTGTTCTTGTCATCTGGTGGTACATTAATTATGAAAAATAGCTCTCTAGAGGCTTAACTAATCCAAGAATCTAGTTTGAGATGGTTGATGGCTTTATTCCATGGTGTTGCACGTAATTCCCTGAAAATTGTTGAAAACCTCTGTGTTTAGATGTGAGCTACCTTCTAAGATGATGTTTAATAATTTTCATTCAATTATTTTGACAGAAGGATAATAGAGAAATAAGACTCTATCATCTGTGGTTAGCTTATGTGCCACAGTTTTAATTAAAGTGTTCAGTCATATTGGTATAGCTATGAACTTTCTGCAGGAGGGATTCAGGGAGTTTTGAGTGACAACAGGCAAGTCTCTCTCTTTCTGTATCTCACTGATCAACAGAGGGGCAGTGTCTTAACTGTGTGGACTGCTTACTTCTCACTTATTTTGACAACTGGAGAGTTTTAATTCATGTAGGCATGCCGTCCAAGCATAATAAGGCAATTTTTGCATACAGCAGGTCAGAATGACTGTCTTAGCTGTGTCAACTTCTTGCCACAATGAGCTGAACAGTGAGAGCTTGCTCCCTGTGCTTAGGTGCAGATTTTATTCATTATTATTTCTTAAACACAGCACAGAGAAGATCACCAATGTAATTCTTTGTTTTTTAATTTTAAAAAAGTTTTTATTTGTTTTAACTCATACATGATACCAGAATGCATTTTGATTTATTGTACATAAATGGAGCACAACTTTTCATTTCTCTGGTTGTACATGATGTAGAATTGCACCACATGTGCAGTCAGACATGTATGTAGGGCAATGATATTCATCACATTCCACCATTTTTCCTGCCTCCATGCCCCCTCCCCTTTGCCCAAAGTTCAGCCATTCTCCTCATGCCCCCACCCCCATTATGGATCAGAATCCACTTATCAGAGAGAAAATTCAACCTTTGGTTGTTTGGGATTGGTTTACTTCACTTAGCATGATATTCTTCAACTCCATCCATTTACTTGCAAATGCCATAATTTTATCCTCTTTTAATCCTGAGTAATATTCCATTGTGTATATGTTCCACAGTTCCTTTATCCATTCATCTGTTGAAGGGAATCTAGGTTGGTTCCACAGTTTACCTATTGTGATATTATTGAACTGCTAACATTGATGTGGCTGTATCACTATAGTATGCTGATTTTAAGTCCTTTGGATATAGACTGAGGAGTGGGATAGCTGGGTCAAATGGTGGTTCCATTCCAAGTTTTCTAAGGAATCTCCATACTGCTTTCCATAGTGGTTGCACCAATTTGCAGTGACACCAGCAATGAATGAGTGCACCTTTTTCTCCACATCCTCACCAACACTTCTTATTGCTTGTATTCTTGATAATTTCCATTCTGACAGTAGTGATATGAAATCTTAGAGTAGTTTTGATTTGTATTTCTGTAATTGCCAGAGAAGTTGAGTATTTTTTTCATATATTTGTTGATTGATTGTATATGTTCTTTTGAGAAGTGTCTGCTCCTTAGCCCATTTATTGATTGGGTTATTTATTTTTTTGGTGTTAAGTTTTTGAGTTTTTATATATCCTGAAGATTAGTGCTATATCCAATGTGCATGTAGTAAAGACGTTCTTCCACTCTGTGGGCCCTCTCTTCACAATATTGATTGTTTCCTTTGCTGAGAAGATGCTCTTTAGTTTGAATCCATCCCACTTATTAATTCTTGATTTTGTTTCTTGCATATTAGTAATCTGGTTAAGGAAGTCAGGACCTAATGCAACATGATGAAGATTTTGACCTACTTTTTCTTTTATTAGGTACAGGGTCTCTGGTCTAATTCCTAGGTCCTCAATCCACTTTGCGTTGAGCTTTGTGCATGGTGAGAGATAGTGGTTTAATTTCATTTTGCTGCATATGGATTTCCAGTTTTCCCAGCACCATTTGTTGAAGAGGCTATCTTTTTACCAATGTATGTTTTTGGTGCCTTTGTCTATTTTGAGATAACTGTATTTATGTGGATTTGTCTTTGTGTCTTCTCTTATGTACCATTGGTCTACATGTCTATTTTGGTGCTAATACCATTCTGTTTTTGTTACTATAGCTTTGTAGTATAGGTTATAGTCTGATGTTGTGATGCCTCCTGATTCACTATTCTTGCTAAGGATTGCTTTGGCTCTTCTGTGTCTCATTTTTTTTCCAAATCGATTTTGTGATTGCTTTTTCTATTTTTATGAGGAATGTTGTTGGGATTGGAATTGGAATTGTATTAAATCTGTATAATGTTTTTAGTAGTATGCCATTTTGACAAT
This sequence comes from Geosciurus inauris, assembly GCA_004024805.1. Lineage (NCBI taxonomy): Eukaryota > Metazoa > Chordata > Mammalia > Rodentia > Sciuridae > Geosciurus > Geosciurus inauris. The sequence goes on from PVHX01000023.1 coordinate 91,790, forward strand.
GTTAATTCTGCCTATCCAAGAACATGGGAGATCTTTCCATCTTCTAAGGTCTTCTTAAGTGTCTTTCTGTAGTGTTTCATAGTTGTAAAAGCTATCTATGTTAAGCTCAAGGCCAACATTATTCTAAATGGGGAAAAATTGTAGGCCTTTCTTCTAGGAACTAAAACAAGACCAGGATGCCCTCTCTCACCACTCCTATTCAACATAGTCCTTAAAACTAGCCAGAACAATTAGACAGATGAAAGAAATTAAAGGATACAAACAGGAAAAGAACTCAAAATATGTTTGCCCACAACATGATTCTATACTTAGAGGATCCCAAAATCTTCACCAGAAAACTTCAAGAAGTAATAAATGAATTTAGCAAAGTAACAGGATATAAAATCCGCACTCATAAACCAAATTCATTTCTATACATCAGTGATTAACCCTCAGAAAGAGAAATTAGCAAAAGTACTCCATTCACAAAAGCCTCAAAAAATAAATAAAATACTTGGGAATCAATCTAACAAAAGAGGTTAAAGACCAATATAATTCTTGAGTGAATGGAACGTGGCTTCCTCTGCCGATCCTGTGACCCAGAAACCTTCTTGCACAAAGTCCAAGTGGGATGGAGGCAAGGGGACAGGGTTAAGCAAGTAATTCAGCTGAGTCTTTTGCTGTTTCTCCTTTAATTCTACCCACTTAAATATTTACTCTTTTTATAAAATTTCTCCTCTTATTTTCTTTAGCACGGAATTCATTTTAACCGAAAATCTCATTTCTATGAAAACATCAGATCATAGAATTTGGTTGATTCAGTGTGTAATTCCCCTTCCCGAGATTTCTCTTTTATCTCATTCCTTTAATGATTGACTCTGGATGTATTTTGGTAATTCAGCTATTTGAATCACTCTGCTGAAGACTGATTTAATTGAACATTGCTGCACATTTTAATATGCATTTTCATGTAGTAGAAAAGATGGGTATAAATAAAAATTTGATCTAAGAATTGCTGCTTCATCCAATTATGATGTTTCTCAAACTTAAATAATTTCTGAGCTAAATAATTCTGAAACAGTATAGAGAAAAATCCCAAATATATCTTTACAGTTTTCTATAAGAACATACAATGAATTGGGTCTAGAAAAATATTTTAAATGGTTATAAAATTTAATGCTCTATGAATGTTTGCATTTATTTTAGTGTCATTTTGCCATGGAAGTGGACTATTTTGACTGACTAATGCCAGTTTAAAGTTTCTTCAAATCCTGATTTCCTATGTGAATTTATCCTTAATGTTTTTCTGTTATGTGTAATAAAAGGATAATGCGTATTCTGCCAATGAAGTTTAGAACTTGAGATGTGAAGGTATACTTATGATAGTGAGGTAAATAAAAATGTTCCTAAGCCTAAAGGAGCCTTGTTGTGAGGCAGTGGACATAACCAGTTGCATCCACTGTCTGATATCTTCTTAATCTAAGCACACACACTTGATTAAGTACACACACTTGATTTATATCATTTTGATGTTTTCTATAAAACACATTTATTCTTCTTCGCATTTATGTTTTGACCATGTAAGAAATGAACATTGTGTTAAGAAAGAGCTCTTTAAAACAAAGATATATGAAGGAGTGTGGATAGTTTAGCATACAGTATGATTTTATGACTAATATAAGCATAGATGCATATCTTAATAGATTTATACATATTTTATGTAGAGCATATATATATCCAAATTATATTTAGATGTATTTGTGCAATTTGCATTTTTAGTTGACTTTAAAAAATCAACTTGTATAACTATGTGATCCTAAATCCAGAAAGTGTTGCACAAGTGCATAAAATTTAAATAAACTTTGGAATAGACCCTTTCAACAACAATTTTAGAAGCAATATACAGGTTCTGAAAGAGGAATTAGGCAACAGGGTTTTGTATAAAATGTACGATAAAAAGGAAAAAAAATTAAGTTCTCAAAGTTAGATTTTATTTATTTTAATTTTAATTTCAATCACAATTTATCTTAACCAAATGAAAATACCTATTTGGAATGAATATTAGGATTTCCTTTTTCATTTTTTTTTTCTTTTGTAATGCTGGGTGTTGAATCCAACATCACACATGCTAGAGAAGTGCTTGTCCCCTAAGCTGCACCCCCAGCCCAATAATTGCATTTCTTTATCACACTTGTACCCTCTTCCAGCACCATATGAGGTACTCTTAATCTTTGGATTAGTGAGTACTCTTCCTATGTTCACACACAAGAGAAAAACTGACTTGTCAGTTTCATCCATTAGCTCCAGTACTATGAGCCAAGTGTAATCACAGGACAAACCTAGGTTGTATTTTGTAAATGATCTATATCCATTATTTTACCTAGAAATTAGGAGTAGATGCATTTATCTTATGTATCTTTCCTGGCACAGTAGTGTGTGTATAAGTGAATATATATTTGTTGAAAAGATGATGCTGGATTGCTTGAAATGTAGTGTAATTTCACCTTGTTTTGTATATGTTCCAGTTCTGTAAATACAAGAAGCTTTTTGCAGAAAATAAAGTCTCAAATGAAAACAACCTTATTCAGTGGTGTAACTTTTGCTGGAATCCATATTCTAAACTGAAAATTGTCTCCAAAGTATAAATTATAGAGTTGCAAGTGGGATCAATAAACTAGTAATTAGATTTGGGTCCCAGGTGTATTTAGAATATTCTCTTGCCTTGTGTATGTGATGAGTTCTGATTTTTTATTTTGAATTTTGACTCTTGGTTCAAAACAAATGATATAAGAAATATTTCAGGAATTAGAACTTTTTTTCATTTTAAAATTCTCTAGTTATATATTACTTTTTTTTTTTGATTCTAGGGATTGAACCCAGGTGTGCTTTACCACTGAACTACAACGTCAGCCCTTACATTTTATTTTGAGACAGGACCTCACTAAGTTATGAGGGCTATCTTGGAACTTGCAATCCTCCTGCCTCAGCCTCCTAAGTTGCTGAGATTTACAGGCATGTGCCACTGTGTCAAGCTCTAGCTACTTATTGTTTACCAAAAGATCAATTAAATAATATTTAACATGGATTTTACTTTCATGCATATCTATAAAGCACTAATTTAAAAAACTTAATGAAAAGAAAGAAGAGCAGTAGAGTAGAGGGAAGGGAATAGGGAGTACGAGGAGGGGATAATAAGGGGAAGTACTGGGACTGAATTGGAGTAAATTGTATTTCATGCTGTGTAATTATGTCAAAGTGAACTCAAATATCATGTATAACTATAATGTATTAATTTTTAAAAAGGCAAAAAATTGATTTTAAATTAAATTCTAGTTCTTCAGTTTCATTCAGTATCATGACTCATATGCTCTAATATTCATATTTTTTGGTCTTCATAGATATCTAATTTTTATTTATCTTCAGTCTTTTTGTGTGTTTTTCAAACAAAAAGAACTGAGACTGATTTCTGTGTCAAACAAATTGGGAAAGAAAAACGTAGTTTTCTCTTAGAGATTTATAATTACAGTCATACTGAGGCTTGGTGAAGTCCTGCCATCAAGTGACAATTGTTGCTGTTTTCTAATGTCATGACGGTGAAATGCTTTTTCCATGACTAGCAATTTTTAAAATGCACTTTGAGATACATTTATTAAATTTTCCCAAGGAATTTTCTTTTTCTTAAATAACTTCTATATTTTGTCTGCTACTAATATAATTTATGTTAGTGGATATTTAAGAGGTAGAGAAAAATCATCCTTACAGAGTGTTCAGATTACTACTGAATACATACAGGACAGGGACTGAATCTACATGTTTAGGAGAAGAAAGGGAAATCAGCATAGGTGGATTGTTTTTGTGGTGCACACACTGGCCTCAGACACAAGAATAAGAATTTAAAGTTTTTTGACAGTCCTTTTATTCATCCTTCCTTTTCCAGTATACTTCTGTAGCCCCATTTGTAGCCCTAACTTATATTTATGGTGTATTTATGCAACTCTCATATGCAGAATTGCCCACTTATATTTATTCTTGCTAAAAAGCCAATGTTAATTCACCACTTTGCTGCAATATGAATGTATCAGTGCTTTAGATAAACTGATGTTTTTTTGTTATCTAAATCTAGTTGCTCTTCATTCCTTTCTGAATCTCATGAGGAAATTTCTGCCAATATTGCATAGATACACATTTTTCAAGAATCAATTTAATACCAATGATGTATATATATATATATATGTATATGCATATATTTTTAAAATCATAGTTTCAACAAAATATTAATATGTTTGTCTTACCTGCTTCTGAAGTTATCCTGTTGTTTATTAATATATGTGCTGGTTTATCCATATGTGTCAATGATGCATTCGATGCATAATTCCAGTCTTATACTGAGATTTTTTTCTCCAATGCAAGATGTGCTTTTCTAACACCACTGATATGCAGTTTTAATATGTTCTTAGGAGACGCTGACTAATTATGGATTTTTGTGGAATATATTGTGAAATGAATATATAGGGAGTTTGTTTTTTAAAACATGCATAAAATATATATAGTGTTTGATGCAGTCTTCTGTTTTATTCTACTCAGTAAAGCATTCTTCTTCTCTTTCTTGTAGAGCAATGAAGTTGTTTACTACAATGCCAAGGATGATCTTGATGTGAGTATTAAAATTTTTCCAATAAGTTCTTAATTAAAATTATTGGATTTAAAAAGCAAATTGAGTTTGGTAGGTTTAGTTTTTAAGAAAATGTTATATAGCATGAGCAAAATACTAGTTCTAGCAAGGTCATGATGAATTTTAGTGTTTATGTGATTTTTTTTTTTAACTAGCTCTTACTGGCCTTTTCCTAAGTAGAAAGCCATGTGTTTCTTCGGGTCTGAATTCCCACTATACTCTGTCTATATCTCAATGCACTGCATTGCCTTAAATACTCCAAATCCCATTAGCAATGTTGAATAGAAAGATCAGATCCCATCCATCTCTGCCTCCTGGTGTCACCAGGGCCACCACAACTATTTTCTTGTTTGAACTGCCTATGTCAGGGGGAATGATTTATTTCAACTACAATGTGAAAGATACCCCAGAAGCTCTATAACTGGCCCTGCTTGTCCAGTCTTTGAAACATAGTGGTTACATGTTAGGTCTTCTCCCCCCTCACCTCCTCTACTAGGCAAGTGCTCTACCACTATACCACTAAGCTGTATTGACAGCCTCATCCTTAGGACTTTTTAAATGAATAACTCTAATTTACATATTCAAATTATTTGTGAAAATGAATTATTTCAGCACTAATGAATTACTTATAATATTGTCACTTCTGGATAATCATTGAAGAGACATTTTAATTAGTTATGGTGGGTACATTTCAAAGTTATAAAGTATACAATTAAGTTTTTAACATTTTCATATTTGATAATTTGCAAAAGAAAATATCTAGATATGGTTATTTATCCAAAAACATTTGCCATAGTCTTCCTGTATTTTAAGTACCCACCTAAGAACTTAGGCTTTATCTGTGAACAAAATAAAAATGAATATAATCAAATTATTACTTTTTTCCATACTGTTTTATGGAATTTTCTTCCAACTATTTAAGGGGAAAGTAGAGAAATATAAAAAACAAGTAGAGCTGGCCTTCAAAATTTTTGAAAACATAGTAAATATACTTTGCTGAAATGTCACAGCTCTCCAGATTGTACCACTACTGCTAAAATTTCTGAATAACATAGTTAATCATGCAATAAATTTGCCTGCATACTGCTAACCATTTTACACAAAGTATGTTAATTCTTACAATAACAGTGGGGTTTAAATTGTTTTATCTGTAGTTGCAGTACTGTTTGTTTTTAAAGTTATTTTCTTTCCTTTAAAAATAGGGAGTTTGTTAGTGAGATGTTTCCTCTTATGAAGAGTACATGTGTCATTTTCATGATGTAGAGGCTTACTATGGATAAGCTTTCAGCTAACACAAAATGTTTTAATAGTATATTGATCGGTGTCAAAATAAATACATTCTTGGAGTGTTATTTCATCATCAGAATTAGTATTTACTCTTAAAATTATGTGGTCATTGAAAATATATGTAAAATCATCAGTCTTTCTGGCAATCTATCATATATTGCAACTTTTGTTAAACATTTAATTCGTGAACTTATGAGAGATTTTATAATATGCAAACTCCAAGTAAGTTTTTGCTAATGATAATACTGATACAGCAAATGCGATTTTTTTCTGTACCAAAATAAGTTATATTTTATATCAACAGAGCAGTTTTATTTACTTGCCTGTAGAAATGTGTCATGTTTCTTAGATTCTAATAATCATATGCACAAATCTAGATATGACTTTTAGTAAGTGCTACCCTATTTTCAATCATAATGCTTCAAAGTTAGCATACATGCCCATTATAAGTAGAAAATTGTACAGTTATATATTTAGAACACTTGAGTTGTACACAGTATTTTCTTACTTATTTACTTACAGAAATATCCACTCTGATATTCAAATAACATTCTGAAAAATGAATTCATGGAAGTGAACCTATTGAACATACCCTGTGTTTTGTCTTTTCCCATATAAAAATATGGATAATAAAACTATGGATTAGAATTATGCATATAAAAATTATCCATTCTCTTCTTTTAGGCTCAAGATGAAATGTAGAAAAGTTAATCAAAACTATTATAAATAGAAAATGTTACCTTTTAAATTGCAAACTTAAAAGTCTAGGTAAGCATCTGCGGAATTCTTCAATGTTTTATATACAAATACCAAGAATGCCAAAATAATTTGTAAAGTGTTATGTAGTAAGAACTAGAATAGGAATCCAAGACAAATCCATGTCCTATAACACTGTGGCTGCCCATAAGGCACTAAATGTTTATAAATACTCAGCTATTTTTTTTTCCATCCAAAACATGATACAGTTGTATAGATGATCTTTAAAGTTCATTCCAGTGCTAAACATTCTGAGTTCAAGTGCTAACAGGGCAACTTATAGCCATGTACACCCTGGGGTCCTTCTTTCATGTTTTCTGCTGTCCTTTTTAATGTTGTGGTCCAAGATTGATGCTCCAGTGTCTATGATGGGATTTTTTGTTTGTTTTGGAGGTTTTGTTTTTATTTACATGTGGTATAATGAGGAGGTAAGTGGCAAGGGAAGACAAGTCCTTTGCCCTTAAGGGCATGTTCTGGAGGTTGCACCTCAACACTTCTGTCTGTACCCACCGCCTACAACTTAGCGACCAGCTAGTAGCATGAGGATGTAGAGGATAATTTTTCACCCATTGGATGGGCATGGATACCCAAGTAAAATGTAGAGATTTGTTACTTATGGGAGAAAGGGGGGATAGTAATTGGAAGATAATTAGCAGTTTGTATACATGCCTTCAATTTGCTTTTCCAACATTTCATCCACTCACTTAAGTGACTTCTATCATATAAATATAGTCAAATCTGTAATTAGAGAAAAAATTATCTTATCCGAAAATAAATGTTATGTGTTTTCAAGTTTCTCCTAATTCGTGTTTTGATCATTATGATCAAACTGTTTTCTGAAATGTATTTATTTTACAGTGAAAGAAATTTAAGTTCTGTAAGTAAATGTTGCACTTTGATATTCTACTTCTGGATTTTTTCTGGTTATACATTTTTTCAAAGATCATTACTTATCTGAGAAGTGGGACTTACATGAATGATGAAATTGATTTTGCTCCCACCAAAACTTTTGACATTTAGGCAAATATAATTGGTTGCTCTATTCCTAGCTTTGCATGTGTGTTGTTTGATATTTTATATTTCAAATGTTCACCAATCATAATGCCATCACATGGGTGTAGTTTGATTTTGGCTCATCATCCTTGTTCTTCGTTCTGGCTTTTCTGCATATCAATTTAGCTTTGTGCTTTTATTGCTCAAATTATATTAATGTCATATCCTTTATTAAATATTGGTCACTTGAGAGTGTATAATATGAGTCTACCATCTCATAAATCAACATCTAACATCTAATTAAGCAATGGAACTATTTGGAATACTAAATTTTGAGACAATATTATGAATTAGCAAATTTGTCCTTAATATGTTTCAGTGGTGATATAAATATCAGAGAACAAAATTTTATCTTAAATGTTATGCCTCCTGCAGGAGACTAAAAGATTATAAATCCAGAGCTTTTTTTTTTTTTCCTGTTTGAAATTTCCCCAAGTATATTGCATTAGCAGAATCTGACTTGTTTTATAACTCCCATGACTAGGAGAATAGTGATCATTGTCTCCATACCTTTACATCAATCATTTCCTTTCCTTCTCTAAGACAATCATGCAAATTGAGACCCTGAATATATATCTGAGTTACTGAAATAATCTAATGCTTCTCCCTTTTATAGCTACCTTTAATAGTTAATTATTATTAATATATAAATATGCCTAAACATTATATTTATAAATCTTCCTTTGTATAGAACTTCAAATAAGTTATTCCTGTCTTTTTTGGTATGTAAGAGCCTGCTAAAACTTCACCAGAAACTTTCCTCAGCAGATCCTACTTTTGGTGCAGAAATGTCAATTTATCCTTGGAGGCACAACCAATTTTGTAAATTATTCCTTTGTGATTCCTCCATACAGAATAAGTTCCCTGAGGGTGGTTCTTGTGTATTTACAGCAGCTGAAATAGCTCTTATACTGTCTAACACACAGTAGCCACCCAGTAAAGTTTTTTTTTTAATATTTTTTTTAGTTGTAGATGAACACAATACCTTTATTTATTTATTTTCTGTGGTGCTGAGGATCAAACTCAGTGCCTCACACTTGCAAGGCAAGTGCTCTACCACTGAGCCACCACCCCAGCACCCCAGTATAGTTTTCTTTCTCAACAAATCAGTGAGTTGAAGTTGAAGTTTGCTTTTACATGGTTGTGAAATAGCTTAAGAACACTCCCCATTTCTCTCCTGCAGTCCTTGCTTCATTTTTAAGGATTTCTTTTCATTACCACCCCAACATCCTCTCAGACCTGTGCGGGGCTCTGCAATTTGGAGGATTGGAATTTAAATATACACTTTGAAGAAAATACTTGCCCTTAGTGAATGCCAGTTATTGGCCAAAATCTGTATCAAATGTTGTATATCATTTTGACTTGTAGTTACAGTATGAAAAAGGCAAGCAGCAAGAATGAATGTTTGGGCAAAAAAACAAAACCTCAAACCAAAACAATGAAGGGTATCATCTGTCCCTTTCCCAGTACTGAATTAGGTAGCTCTTTCTTCATATGAGACTAACAAAATTTTGTAGGGGGAATCTACAAAAGATTTATTGAAGTAGAAATGCCATATGCAGTATTAAAGACACAGAGCCAAGTTATTCTCTGAGATAGTTACTTCAGGTACTTCAGTAAAAAGAAAAACAACATTAAATATATTCTTCGTGTCCCAAATGATTGAGCAAGTGATCTATAAAAAGCAAACATATAAACAAAAACTGCTAAAACAAAATTCTCTTTGGAATAAGGAATTCCACAATGTGAATTATTCATCAGTGATGCTTAGAGCAAACTTGAGAAATACTTCCACAATGCCAGAAAGAAAAATTATGGGAACAAAGATAATAAATTTGGAGGTCAAAATGCCAAGATCTAAACCATAAATCATGCATTCACAAAGATCCAGTTCAAGCATTTGGATTAGAAAGAATCATTACAGATTTAATGAAATATAACATTTGGGCTTGCAAAGATATGCATGTGTAATTGTAGATTTTGAGGGCCTACTGTGGGGAGGTAAAGATTCTTAAAAGTCAAGAACATTTATAACAAAAACTTGCTAAAGCATATCCAAGAAGAGATCTTTAGTAGGCAGCTAAATATTTAGTGTGGTTGCTTAGGAGTGTGGCCTAGAATACAGTTTTATGTTTAGCTTATGAGTGGAATTTGAAAATAAGTGGCTGAAATTTCTTCCAAAAGTGTGAAGCTACATATATATAGCAAGTCCAGATTCAACTGCAGATATAATTTTGGTATGTTGAAATAATGTGAAAAAGAAAGTGAATTTGGATACCTTTCCACATGGTACATTCTCTAGCTTGTTAAAATCTTACCTGTTCCTCTCTAGTGTCTTATTTTCAGCCTACTTCACACATCTACACAACATAAAAATAATAAAATAAATAAGGTAAAATGCCTTAAGATTATGCAGGGAAGTTGTGGGTGGGGTTGGGGAGTTTAGGATGAAAGTAATTTGAGAATAAAGACTAGCTTTCATAATATATGTAAATCATGCAAAAAGGCCATGAGTTTAGTACATGCTGGAATCAGGATTAAATATAGAGCCTCCGTTTCTACTGCTCTTCTATATGTATTATGCTGGTGTGTCAACCAAGTTTATATAATGAATGATATGTTGAAGTGTAATCTATTGCTTTTGTTCATTATAATGATGATACATGACCTTACTTAAAGGTAAAACAAGTATTTAAATGTGATCAAATTACTCCTTTGTACTGTAACCCTCTTACTAGCTATATCTTAATGTCAAATGTGGTGATTCTTCAGGATAGAAACTCTTCAAGGACTCAGATTTAGGATAATTCCTCAGTTATACATTTTATAATGTCTACATTCCTCCACTTAGATTCATGCTATTTATATTCACCTTGTGGCAATAAAATAAGTGCTTGCTATAAGATTGATTGAAAGCAGAGGCTGAAATAAGAGTTAGGATTAATGTTCCCTTAGGAATGTATACTATGTTAAAAACTATGGTTGTACTCATTGAGAAAAATTTCCTTTTGAAACAAAAATGAAGATATAACTGAAATAAACTGTTTGGTGAGCCATAATTCTCATGGAGGGCTTGAAGGCAAATAAAGCCTTACTGGAAATTTATCACAATGTTCACTGTGTCTGCTTAACCTGCGCTAGATAATGTTAACATATTTACTCTTCTACTTCTCTGATCATGATGTCTTATAGTTTTTCTAATCAAATTCTAAACATTCCTCAGAATGCAGTTCAAACACCTTGAAGCTTTCTGCAGGTTTCCTAGGTGGCCAATGGCATTCTTTCCAATGGATGTTCTACGCAACTTGTACATATTCCTTGGATTTAATGGTACAATGCTGTATACTATAGTCTTATATATATGAAGAGTTAGAGCTTTTCTGATAAATGTTTAGCTGTTTGAGGAAGAGATCATATTCGTTTTGTCTCTTTCATACTATTTAATATTTCTTGAAATAATGCTTGTTAAACTTATGTATTTCAATGCTGATAGTATTTTAATAGTGTTTTTCAAAATGTGTACTTCTTAAACAGTTGCTGAATTTGCAAAGTAAATAGGAAAGCCCTTGTAAGCATGGGGGGGCATGAAAATTATTTTGCTTCAAGGTTGGTGAAAGCATAGTTAAGGGAAGAAATACCAAGGTAACTTTTACTATATACTATATTTCAATTAAATTTTATGGTAAATATTTGTTTCCTTTTGGTCACGTAATGGGACTGACCCCAAAGATGGTAATGTTGGTGGAAAGTATTTGCTCATCTTCCCTCATATTTCCCTTCCTCTCCTTGGTCCCCAGAAAGAGTCATGGGGATTAAGAGTAACATCAGAGCAGACTGTTTTTTCCTATGTTTGAAACTGGTTCTAGCAGGTGAATAAGTAGCAGAATTAGAATATGTGTCTTCAGTTACTACTATAAAGATCTGGATTTTCAGATTTGAAGTCTAGATTGATTAACTACATTTTCAGATTCGAAGTCTAGATTGATTAACTACATTTTTATGATTACAGCAAATGTACAGCAAATGTACAGTAGGTGCAAACATTGTAAGAAGGATTAGATAGCAGTGGATTGTGATAGGCAAGAGATTGTCCCTGAACAGCTCATGCCCAATTTTGCATCTGAGCTCTGACATTTTTATGGCTAGATGATCTTGGCAAGGACACATGATCTTTTTTTTTTTTTTTTTTCGCTCAGTTGGTATGTATAGAAGCTAGCAGTATGAATCTTCTAGAGTTATTGCAAAGTTTAAATTAGTTAAAGCATGTAAAGCATCTAGAACCTTTCTTGGTTCTAGTATGAAATCTGGAAATGTTAATGAATGTCATTTCAACAACATTATTATTGTTACTACAGTTAACTTAAGGTTGACATAAAGTGATTTAAGCACCAAGTGGAGTATATTTGTGTATGTAAATGTGTAAATAATGAAAGGGTATTAGATTGACATGTATTTCATTTTGTTATGAACATGATACAGGTATGTGCATGAATAACTTAAGACAGTGCACATACAAAATAAAAATCACAGTGAATCTTTCAAAACATTTAGAAAAAATATGTAAAAACAGTACAACTGTTTATCTTGAGGGTAATCTGGGGTTTATATATTAAAATCATAAAGACAAATGTCAAAATAAAATGTGCAGAGCTACAAATGAAATAATTATGAAAATCTGCATTTAAATTCTCTATAATTTTGAAATTTATTTAGGTTTTTAGTCTTAAGTTTTTAGTGACATCTGGCCCAGTAAAATTTTAAGGTCCCTGAAGATTAGTGAAGCAAATTCCCTAGGCTTGAGTTGTCCAGCAAGCTACACTCTTCTTAATTCCCAAAGTAAGCAAAAAGAAATCAGATCATTACAAACCCTTATTAACCTAATTCTAAGATCTATGTTTCTGACTAAAATTCAAATGAAAGAAGTTCATCTTGGAATTCATGTCATTAAATTCAGTTGATTTATTTGGCGCATTTTATAGTATTGATTATGTTAAAAATTTGACCTGTCTGGGACATTTGGCTAGTCGGCTGAATTCCCATACATATTTATGTTGCTATTTATTTTCCTTTTAGTAGAGTCTTGTCTTTTTTAAAATTAATTCTAAGATAGTGTGATACATAAATATCCTTTTAAAAGCCTAATCTTTCATAATTTTATTTTACTGAAAGAAATAAGCTTGATTTTAGAATGAGGTGGTAGGGATGAACTGGTAGGGATATGCACTAAACAGCAATAAAATATATTCTAATTACTAAAAAAAGAATCAAAGTCTATGTTTGTTTTCTAACTATTTTTCTAAACAACATGGCTTTGCACAAAATTATAAGCAGATTACATTCTTCATATTAAACACCTTTATATGCACTTTCAATGAACAGTATGTATATATATATTTATATATATTTTTTATCTGCTTATAATTTTGTGCAAAGCTAGAAAAATTATGATTGTAACAATTATTTTTTCTATTTGCCTCAACAAATGTTTTCAGTGAACAGTGTGTACAGCTTCTGAAAATTTGTTTTTTTCTGTTATGTTTGATAATATGTATTAAAATGCAACTTTTGAGAAAAATTTTAAAAAAATAAAAAATAAAAAAATAATAAAAAAAAACAACAACATGGCTTATAATATGCAGTCTTTATTTTCAGGTGCCAGTATTGATTGGTACTGAAAGCTCAAGTAGATGATGGCATAGAAATAGAATATTAATTACTTCTGTATGATAATTGTTTCATTCAGTTTGCTGTATTCATGCACCTAAAATAAATTATTTAGTTGTATTGGATGCAGTATGTTTGGATTGAATAGTGGCTAAATTTTATATGCTTCTTCTATATGAGGCAGTAAATGCTTTTTATGCTGTTATGGTTTAAAATTCACAATAAGCCTTTGGGGCATACACTGTTGTTATTTTAATATTTTTCAGAAAATAAAATAAAAGTTAGTGAGCTTAAGAAGTTACTTGTTCAGCATCACACATTTTATATTAGACAGAATTAGGGAATTGAATGCAATACAGTCAGTTCTGATTTTTTAAAACTTATTTTTAACTAACACATAAAAACAAAATTATACATATTAATGGGATACCACATCCACAGACTGAAGGTGGAAAGTCAGGAAAAAACATATCACTCACATGGACTGCATAAACAAGCATGGGTTTCCATCTTCATATCAGATAAAGTGGACTTCAACCCAAAGTGAGTCAGAAGAGATAAAGAAGGACATTTCATACTGCTTAAGGAAATCATACATCGACAAGACATAACAATAATAAAAATATATGCCCCAAACAATGGAACATCTATGTACATCAAACAAACTCTTCTCAATTTCAAGAATCAAATAGACCAAAACACAATAGGACTGGGTGACTTTAACACACCTCTCTCATCCCTGGATAGATCTTCCAAACAAAAACTAAACAAAGAAACCATAAAACTAAATAATACAATTAATAATTTAGACTTAATAGACATATATGTAATATTTCATCCATCATTGAGCAAATACACATTCTTCTCATCAGCACACGGACCTATCTCTAAAATAGACCATATGTTATGTTATACCATAAAGCAACTCTTAGCAAATCCTGCATTCTATCATATCATAATGGAATTAAACTAGAAATCAATGACAAAACAAAAAATAGAAGCTACTCCAAAACCTGGAAACTAAATAACATGCTATTGGATATTAAATGGATAGCAGAAGAAATCAGGGAGGTAATAAAAGAAATAGAGGTAAATGAGAGGTAATGAGAACAATACTAGGTAAATGAGAGGTAAATGAGAACAATAATAAAACATATCGCCAGGCACGGGGGCAAAAGCCTGTAATCCCAGCACTTAGGGAGGCTAAGACAGGATAATCGCGAGTTCAAAGCCAGCCTCAGCAATGGGGAGGTACTGAGCAACTCAGTGAGACCCTGTCCCTACATAAAACACAAAATAAGGCTGGGGATGTGGCTCAGTGGTCAAGTATCCCTGAATTCAATCTCCAGTACCAAAATAATAATAATAATAATAATTATAATAAAACATATTAAAATCTCTGGAACACTATGAAGGCAGCACTAAGAGGAAGGTTCAGTGCATTGAGCTCATTATTAAAAGAATAAAAGGCAACAAATAAATGAGCTAACATTACATCTCAACGTCCTAGAAAAAGAAGAACAAATCAACACCCAAATCAATAGAAGACAGGAAATAATTAAAATTGGAGCTGAAATCAATTAAATTGAAACAAATTATATATTGTTAAAAAAGAAAAGAAAAATATATTGTTAAAAAAGACAAGTTGGTTCTTTGAAAAAAATATATGAAATTGATAAATCCTTAGCAACACTAACGAAGAGAAAGAGAAAACTTCATTTTACTAAAATTTTTGATGAAAAAGGAAATATCACAGCAGACACTACTGAAATACAGAAGATAATTAGAAACTATTTTGAAAATTTATACTCAAATAAAATAGAAAATTTCAAAGACATTGACACATTTCTGAGACATATGATCTACCAAACTGCATCAAGAGGACATACACAATTTTAATAGATCAATTTCAAGCAATAAAATAGAAGACACCATCAAAAGCCTACCAACCAAAAAAATCCCAGGACCAGACAGATTCTCAGCTGAGTTCTACAAAACTTTTAAAGAAGAATTAACACAATACTACTCAAATTATTACATGAAATAGAAAAGGAGGGAACCCTTCCAAACTCATTCTATAAGGATAGTACATTGTGTTTTTGAGGCTGCCTTCAAAGATTGTTACTTATATTGATTTTAATGCTTTACACTCTTGGATATATGCTTTCTTGGCAAAAATTGTTCAAACATTGTTTCTGAGTTGTTCTGGATTAGTGGTATTTATGGTGGAATCTCAAAATCTTATAGTCTGAGATTTTTGACTAGTTCTCAGGTGTATAACTTTAGCCAATCTTTGCCTCAGATATCAAGCTGATAGATCTTCCCTTGAAAAGTTGGGGGTTTTTTTTAGCATTTTTTAAAAAACCTGCACAGTGGTTTTAAAAGTGTGTTTGACTATTACAATATTTTTAAAATTTTCTTAGAAGTAGAATGGCATCGTTTAAATATATTCTTCATTAATGCAGTGTATGTTTATACATAATTTTCTTGGAGAGTGCTATATTGACTTTCAGATGCTATGAAATACATAGAGTCTTGATAGAAATATTACAATGTTACATATTACAATGAATTGATAGAAATATCCTATTAGGGTGATCCCAAAATATAGGCTGGAAATTTAGACAGAGCATAGATATGAATGTGGTAGTACATTGCATTCTGATGCTAGTCATTTGGAAATTACAAACAGCATGTGCAATTTCAATTACCCCTGATACTTCTTTTCCATAACACAACTCTAATGGCTCCTCATCTTACTGTGTTAGGTTCTATGATAAGCGATTTGCAGCGACTATGCAAACTAAAAATAAATCAATTTCATTTCAAGAATATACTCAGATTCTATGTTGCAACTTTTAATTTAATGTTATCACCACAAACCTCATCAGAATCCTCAAAAAACTGTATTTGAAGAATGCCTGTTTTTGCCTTTTAAATTTAATGCAGTAGTTATTGCAGTGAATAGTGAGTAGTATCATTTTTTGACCAGGTTTAGTTCATAGTTATGCATCTTATATTCATACTTAACTAACTCTCATCTTTGGAAAATGTCTATTTTTTTCTTAATTTTTCTTTACAATTTTTTTTAGCTTTTTTTCTGTCTTGATAGAAATATTTCTGTCATTGAATGGTTTCATCTGCTTTCTGTTCCCTCCTTTTCCCAAAGTCTGCTTGTATTAGACTATAAATTCCTTCATTTTTATATATGACAGTCATTAGTAGAAGGCTATGTGGAGACTTAACAGTGGATCTAATTTCTAAGAACTAGAGTTATTCAATTTTCTTTTGATCATTGGTGTTATAAATATGCATTTTATGTTAATTTCAAAACATTCTTTTCTTACTATGTTAAATAAATTGCCTCTGAGGAAATAATGCTATAGAATTCCTGCAAGGCAAATATAAGGAGTTGTAATGTTTTAATTTCCTAAAGAATGGGAAAATATTCTAAATCTATGAAAAAGAATGTTATTATTACATTAAATGTGATTAGCCAAGCTTACATATTTTTGCAAGGATAACATGGTATTAAATCCATCATTTAAAATGTTTATTTTCTTATTGTTATGCTTCCATACAGCAAAAGTAAAATCATTGTATTTAAATCTTTAGTGTATGTTTATTCAGTATCACCTAATGTATATCCTTTCTAGATCTATTCATCTAATGACAGCTTCTATAAGTCTGAGCATCCTCAAGGAAAAAATAGCAACTTAAACTAATTAAACAGAAAACTGAAGATTCAACAACCTAAAACCAATCTTTTAGGTTGTTTAATATTCATCCTAGCCTCACAACTGGAGTAGAATAGCTCTGACCAGAAGCAGATTCCACATATCTTTATTTCTCTTCATTCTTTAATTAGGCATGGTCAGCTCTGCTGCTCCATTCTTACTACTTCATTTCTTGTTGAACCAACTGATTTACTAAAAAGGACACATTCTATGTAGGAGTCAGAACATGTAACCATCCTGAACTAGTGGGCCAATCCTGGATTCTTAATTGCCTCTGGTGAACTAGTGGTTACAGAAGCAACTTTACTTTTTAATTTATATTGTTGATAACAGTTTGCCACTATACTAGACTGTTCAGAATTGGTGCTTCTTTTAAATGTAATGAATCCTACCTTTAGATATTATTTATTTTGGACTCTAATGCTATGTCCAAAAGCATATTACATATCTAAAATTTTACTTAATATTGGAAATACAACTAGGTCTTAAAATTCTAAAATTAGTAATGTCTGTATTTTAAAAGTTGTAGATCCCCTTATAAATAGCAGCTGTGAAATAGTTGTAAAAACATGAGATGTATTTACAGATGACAGTTTTAATATGTACACATATAGGTACTGGGGCATATTATGAAAAGCTATATACATCTGGTTATTAAAGAATTTGGTTCCTCACACAAGAACCCATTCATTGATTTAACTCTTTCATTGGTAAAATATAAATACCTCTATTGAGGGTCCTAGCAAATGATTTGTATTATCAACTATTTCTCAGATTGTCAGGCATAAAAATATCATAGACAGGGGAGATAAATGTAGCCACAGTGTGATTATGATTAAGTTTAGGAGTATGGATATTCAATACAAGTTGTACAAAATTATTAAACTAGTTTTTTGGGCAACTTAAGTAAAATATATGGTTTGAACATTTTGTTATCAGAGATTAAATTAACAAGAGAAGGATATTTAAGATCTGTTTTATTATAAATGCAAATTTTAGACGTTTTTAGTTTGATACAAGTATATTAAATATGCAAGAGCCTGTTGCGTCTGCTTGGAATTATTGTGCCTTTCCAAATTAGATTTGCTAATACACCCTGCTTATAAGGTTGGACGGTCTACCCATTTAGTATTAGCATGTACCTTACTCTTTAAGTAACCTAATCTATTGTTCAGTAACAAATTATATTGAAAAGAATACTCTGTGAATCTTGCATCTCATTTTTCACTTTTGTGTTTTAAACAAATGTGTTTGAATATGTTTCAGAATCTACTTGTTTAGTTTCTTTGTACATATTTATGTGTAATAGTCTATAGACAAAATATTTTTAAAAAACGTTGGAAAGATGTTATTTTTATGTTGTCTGAAAAACAAATATTAATTTCAGTAGGATAATTTGAAATGTTTAATTAACACATTAGACAGTGTAGTTTATTTCCTCCAAAATATTATACCATTCCTTTGTGTCTAATATTTGCTGTATTTCAATTAAACTATATCCTGTCATAATATCAAGATAACTAAAGATGTAGATTATGATGATATTGGGGACAGTAATTTCAAAAGCTTAAATAAGTGAGTTGAATTTAGACATTCTAATACTTTTATTTGATTTAGACTACAAAAAAGAGAACTATGAAAAACAGCTATATTTTTCTTTAATATATTAAGCAACTACACATCAATATAAACTGATGCATAATTATACATTTTGAGAAAAATACCCTTATTGTAAAGTTTCTCCTAAAATTTCTTTATTTCAGTCTAAAAGTATAAGAATCTCCATAAAATGTATTTAAATCTGCTAACTTTTGAATATAAGAAGAATCAGATGAAATTAAGAGGAATTTGAACAATATAATGATTTGTATAGTTATGGAAAAGATTTAAAACTAAAAATTAATAGCCTTTTCTCATTAAAAATATAATCTAAGCTAATTTTATTATTGAAAAAAAGATGGCACAAAGAAATAACTCCTTATAACTCAAAGCCAACAATAATGCTAGTAACATTTACCATGTATACATCCATTCATTTCTTCCTGTATCTCTCAATTTCCTTTTTTTTTTTTGCTTAAAATGTCCTTCACATACTAATAATTTTTAAACAAATAGAGTGTGAGTACATTTCCAGTATAATTACCCTCATATATATGTATTTTATCTTATCCTAATTATTATGACCATTTTACTATTGTAAGTTGTATCTACCCTAATTATTATGACCATTTTACTATTGTTGAACATTTAATGTTTTCAGATTTAAATATTAGGTGACATTTCTGTAAATATTGATAAATTCTACTCTCCTCCATGCCGATAAATATTTCCTGGATAAGTGACTAAAATATTTGCCACATGTCTACATTTCTAACACTAACTGCATAAATGTAGTTATTTATCTACTATCTATCTTATAATCCTTCTACATTTTAAGTATCTGAAATATATGAAAAATAAATATACATGTGATTTTGGGGAAAATATGCTGGCAAAAAATGTATTTCCCAGGATTGTAGAAATAAGACTATAATTTTTCAGAATTGAAAATGATTTTATGGATTCTTTAGTTTGGGGATTCAATTTATGGTAGAAGAGTCTTTCAAAAGACATCTCCCCTTTTGATCTATAGTTTTATTGCTGGGGAGGATGTTTGCCAGGTGTCAGATAGACTCATAGGTAAAGAATCCCTCTATAGTCCAATAGCACATATTCTACCACGAACAGTGACTGGTCCAAGTCCAAGATTTCATTAATGCAGCAGAGTGGAGTCAGATCTCCTGTTAGATGTTCTAATGTGCCTTTGCACATCTATATGTTCTAATGTGCCTTTGCACGTAAGTGTGTTCCTTGTGTTAAGTATTAGAGAAAAAGAGTGGTAGGGCCAAATATGCTTGAAAATATTGGGCAAACAAAGTTTTCATTAGTGCCAAATACCTCAGAATTTTCGATATACTAATGTGCTTTGTTATTCCTTTAATAGAAGAATATATACTATGCAACACTCCCCAGCTTATTTGAGGGTGGAGCTAATCTCTGGAAAAATCTCAAAAGACTTTTCTTTTAAAACATCCTTTGAGCTAGGTGTGGTGGCACACACTTGTAATACCAGTGGCTCAGGAAGCTGAGGCAGGAGGATTACATGTTCAAAGCAAGCCTCAGAAACTTACCAAGGCCCTAAGCAACTCAGCTGGACCCTTAAAATAAAATATTATAAAAGGGCTGGAGATGTGGCTTAGTGTTTAAGCATCCCTGGTACCAAATAAACAAACAAACATCCTTTGACAAATATTTTTTGCCATATTACTATTTGCAGTCATCCATTATCCACAAATAGTGAAACTGATACATGCATAAATTAACAAAATTTAAGCATCTGTTATTATGCTTATTTCTAACAATGGTAATTTTTCATGAGGAGTTCTAAATAATCACATGTACCTCATTTTAGTTGTTCATATCTTGAAGCACTGGATTTCAAGTATTAGTGTGCAGCAGCAGCAGCATCACTTCGAAGGCTTGCTAAAATACAGATTGCTAGGTAACTCTTTGCTTTTTGCAATGGACTAGGTCTAGGTTGGGCCCTGAGAATCTGCATTCTATAAAGTCTAGTGGATGCTAATGGTGCTTTTACAATGACTGTGTTTTGAGAAACCACTACTTTAAAATAAATGTGTGACTTTTCTCTAATTTAGAATGCTTGCAAAGGAGACATATAGTTCCATTATTCATTAGCTGGAGTTTTCTTTATGTTATTAATGTGAGTGGTTTGTTTTAATGTGTCCTTCTATTATTCAAGTCAGTAGTTTCAAGGAATAGACAACAGAGTAAATATTAAACTATTTTAAAATTCATAATTGAATCCAAGAATAAGAATCTCAGGTATCACTCCCCTTCTTTCATTTATTAATCATTGTAACCAAGGTCATTATGTCATGTAAATTAGGCAGCACATTATTTTATTTTGTCTCTTTGTTTTCTTCCTGTCTTTCCTTTCTTCTCCTTTGAACTGTACACAGATGACTTCTGTTTTAGAAAAGAGAATAATTAGTGATTCTTTTTGGTACCAGGGATTGAACTCAGGGACACTCGACCACTGAGCCCATCCCCAGCCTTATTTTTGTATTTTATTTAGAGACAGAGTCTCACTGAGTCTCTTAGTGCCTCATTTTTTCTGAGGCTGGCTTTAAACTCATGATCCTCTTGCCCCACTAGGATTATAGGTGTGCATCACCATGCCCGGTGATTAGTGATACTTGAATGCGTGTATTTTGCAAAATTTTAGACTTTTAACCTCAGGGTTAATGCGTATATTTTGCAAAATTTTAGAATTTTAACCTAAGGTTAACTTTTAACCTTAATACTTTGTAAATTCAGTTTGTGATTGAAAGAACAATTATTTGTATTTGTGGCTTCAACCTGAATAGAAGCAATGTCTGTTTTCACACATTTGGGTAAAACCAATGATAGGTTTTACCCAAAATCCCACATGCTCTTATGTGCCTGCTATTATTGATTACCTACCCATTCCAGGAGTGACATAAAATATAGTCCTTCTTTTTTCTTTCTTTCTTTTTTTGGTACTGGGGATTGAACTCAGGGGTACTCGACCACTGAACCACATCCCCAGCCCTGTTTTGTGTTTTATGTAGAGACAGGGTCTCACTGAGGTGCTTAGCGCCTCGTGGTTGCTGAGGCTGGCTTTGAACTCACAATTCTCCTGTCTCAGCCTCCCTAAGTGCTGGGATTACAGGCTTGAGCCACCACACCCGGCTAATATAGTCCTTCTTCTTATATTGAGTATTTGCTCATATTCTCCTTCAGTGTTTCATTTACAAATTTAATTTAGTCACGACCTACAACTAACTTTGTTTCCTAGAGATGGGTTCTGCCTGGAGCTTCAGAAGCCATTGGTAAAAATAAAAATAACTCTATTGTTCATAGTTGTATCTATTATTTCTAAAATTCAATTTTCCAAGGAAAAAAATGCCATAGGTGTGTTTGTGTTTTCAAATATTTGAGGACACTAATGTGTTATCTGGTCATTTAAACTTTCAAGATGATACAAAAAGTTGGACAGCATTACATCTTTCTAGGCTTGCTGACTTTCCAAATTCTACCAGCTGCTTTAGGACATTTTTGGATTGTTTCTTTCCGTTTTCTATATTGTTTAGCATTGCTGTGTGCCTGCCAAATGAGATTTTTGTGTTATATTTTATGATCAATTGTTGTGAATATTTTCAATTTTTTTTGAGGCAATTACCTTTGCAATATAGAAATCAGTCTCAATAGTAAATGAATAATAATACAGATCTGAATTTAATTTTTAAAAAATTCTGTTAGGGAAGAGTTAAAAATGACTATGTTTGATATAAAAATGTTTGATATAAATAGAACAAAAATTATAGATGTATTTTTGATAAATGAATGAAATTCCTAGTTTCCTGCTGAGAATAGGGGTGGCAACAGGGTAATTCAGTCTCACCATCATAGTTCCAACAGATGGAAAATTAATCTTCGACTTTAATCTCCTGTGAGATTTGCTTGAATCATTATTGATTGTATCTGAGTTCTTACCTTAGGAAAGAAATTGACTGAAGTTAGGATTTAATTGTGTTTAGAGTTATAGTGGACCCCTTCTTTCTCAATGTACTTTCTTTTTTTTAACACAAAAAATTGAAACACATAGAAGACATGCAAAAATCAAGAGAATCTAACATAAAATGATCTTTCATTGCTGCCTGATTGCTGTCATATGTACCATTAGGTGTCAAGTTATCCTCAATTGAACAATATAAATTTAGTTACATAAATTGTGAAATTTATTTCAAGTGGATAGTTTTAATTCAGTTGTAATATTTAAAGGCACTTATCCTTTTCTTTAATTGTGCATCTTAATATATATTATGTGAGAAAGCTCTGAGTGGTTCCCAAATGACTCCAACATTGGAGAAATACAGGGGATTTGTTGCTGTTGGAATGCTAATACTTGAATGGGAATTCATGTATCCAATGCCATCATGGAATTATCTTTAAAAAAATAGTCTTGTGATTCTTTTGTTTTTTGAAGAATAAATATTTACCAAATGAAAAGTAACTATAAAAATATCTATGTTAGCATAAATTTTAATTATTTATTATCTATATTTTTCTTTGTAGCCTGAAAAAAATGACAGTGAGCCAGGCAGCCAGAGGATTAAACCTGTTTTTATCGATGATGCTAATTTTGGACGACAAATATCCTATCAGCATGCAGCAGTCCATATTCCCACTGACATCTATGAAGGCTGTAAGTAAAAGAATGTGAATGACAGTTGGAATACTGTGCTCAAGCCTTTTTTATATATCTATATTTGAAAAATAGGAGCAAGTGCATCACTGTTTCACTTTCAAATCTTGTAGAAATCTGCGAAAGGCCTGGGGATGTTTAGTGTTAGAAAACTTGCCTAGCCTGTGCAAGGATCTGGGTTTGATTTCTAGAACTGGGGATGCGGGGGGAACTGTGGCAAGCTGATTTATGTAAAAGAAGCCTAATTTGAATGAACAGTTTTTTCCGGTAGCTTTGCTATGTGACTATTTGTAGAGAAGTCTGCATCCATGGAGACTTCTTTCAAATCTGTTGTCCAGTAATTGATTCTGCCTTCATAGTGGACATCAGTAACTTTTAAAATATATTGATACATTCTTTAGAAATTGAAACAATGCAGCTATATATTATATTCACATAACAAAAATATTCTTACGCCAACATGCAAACTGATAAAGGGCATTTCTACAGTTTAAGAACTCTGAAGGACTTACCCCTTCTTTTCACATCTGTCAGTCTGTCTCTGTCCCTCTTTGCCTATCCCTGGGTATAGGATAAAGAACCTTTGTCCCAATAGTTTGTGAGCCCATGATAAAATGAGTGTTGAGAAAGAGAGAGAGAGAGAGAGAGAGAGAAAGAAAAAAGTAGACCTAAAGAGATGGAAAACTCCTGGCCAGAAGGCTTAGCTGAGAAGGCATCATAGTGAGGAAGGGAAGGGAAGGCAAGGCAAGGCCTGTGGGGAGACCCAGTGAGAAGGCCTATGCAGTGATGTTCCATACTCTAGCCCTGCCAGGGCGGAGCTGGAGGATTCCATCGGCTTTCTGCTAAGGCAGTCTTGTCTTCTGTGAGGAAGAGTGGTGACCCAGGAGACAGGGGAGGAGCTTGACCCATTCATAGCCTGGGATTCAGTCTTAGCCATTCTTGAACTCTCCTCTGACCCCTTGTGCACCCTGGAACCTGTCTTCTGATATAAGTAAAGAATAAGGGAAAGAATCACTTGAGGTTTTTACAAATATGTTTCTTATATTACCCATAATGTGGAGGCTGTAGAATACATCAAGCACCCGGAGTATATTCAGAATTGTTGGGCCCTGGAGTCAGATTGCCTGAGTTCAAATCTAAACTTTAGCAGTAGTATTTCCCTGGTCAAATCCTTCAACTTTCTTGGCAAGGGATTTTCTTAGTACATAAAATGAGGTTAATTAAGAAAGATTATTTGAGGATAAAATAAGTTAATATATTTAAGTCTCAAGTGCATGCAAACATTTATTATTAACTATAATTAAAATTCATTTAGACACAAAGGATTAATAAAGGGACTTTGTACATTAGCTTTTATTTGTAGGTTCACTCTGAACTTATTTTTGAAAGGAACTCCTTAAATACATGTAAAATTTTTTGTTACATAAATTTCATGTTCTATCAACTTACTTTATTCACATATTCTCAACTCTCTCTCTTTCTTTCTTTCTTCCTTGTAGAGCAGGGGATTGAACCCAGGGCCTCCTATGGGGTAGGCAAGAGCTTTACCACTGTACTGAATCCCCATCCCTGTTTCTCAATTTTAATGTTTAAAGACACATGCTGTTTTCAGTCTATCAATTCTTTTAAGATTTTTTCTATACCTTTTTAAAAATAGTTTTTCTTTCAGTGCATTATAGCCATTTGCAATAGTGAAGTTCATTTTGATATATCTATAAATACATATGTAGTTTTCTCCATCTCAACCACCAGTGATGTCTCCTTCCCTTCTTCTGATCGCCTTCTACTTTATTGGTCTTCCTTCTATTTAGTTATTATTTAATTAGTGCACTATAGTCACATATAAAATGGGAATGCATTGTGGTATATTGATACATGCTCCTAGCATAATTTGGTCAACTTCATTCCTCAGTCCTTCCCATTTTCCTCCCTTCCCCTTTGTACTTTGCTTCAACTGTGCTGATCTGCCTTCTATTTTTGCAAGATCCTCCCTTTTTTTATTCCTTTATTCCTTTTTTTCTCTTTAGCTTCTGCATATAAGACATTCAACCCTTGACTTTCTGAGTCTCATTTATTTCACTTAACATGATTTTAAAATATGATTTTTTTCTCTATTAGAAACAAGAGAATGGTCATATGTAGTTTCTTATGGCATATGATAATTAAACATTATTTAACGTTTTTATAATCCCACTCGTAATATCATCTCCGAGTATATTCTGGAATTTTATGGGATTTAGATCAAGGTGATATGTATGTTTTTTTATTGACCTTTATGTGTATCATTTTTTCAGTAATTTTTCAGCATTTGAAATAGAGTTGTAATTATTATAACATCTCTTCAAATAATGCTGAGCTTTATTTTTAATTTTTCAATTAAAAATATGTCCACCTTCTATACTTTCCAATTTTCTTTCACTCATTATTTGTTGGATGCAGTCACAAAATAATAATCCCATCACTTTACATCTGTCTATTGCATTCACACTGGAAGAAAATCCTGGATTGATATATGGAAGTTTTGAATTTAATTTTATTTTCATCAGTCCTCCGGATCTCATGACACTATTCCACCCAGTATGACTGGGTTGAAGAAACTAGATGAACTGAGTGTTGTTAATTTGTTAGAAAACTTTATATTTGTGTTTGTTTTCTTGTCTGATATTTAGAAAGCTTCTCCCTTATTCCTTAAATCCAATAATTTACAAATGCCAACAAGATATTCTATCATTGAATTTTTTTCAGTTTTTTTCCTGTGAGAAAATTTTATATATATTTATGTGGAAGACTTGAATGTAAAATCTAAGGCTACTGTGGCTCAGAGATCACTGGACTACCTACTTACCCTCTGCTGTGCCTTGGAGGGAGCCCTATTTGTCTCATAATGGTAGTCATGGTAGATTTTATGTGCAGGTTCACAGATTATTCTTTGATGGCTCAGGAACCAAAATTTTCCACAGGAGATAGTAAGATATTTCACATGAGGATTCTCATTTTCTTATTCCTTTGCTCTCTTATTTTTTTTAGTTGCAATCATATTTATAATTAAAGCTTTAAGATATTTTATACTAGAAGAGATATAAGTATGACACATAAAGTAAATGAAAGAATAGAATTTTTTGTATTTTTTTTAAAAATTTTATTAATTATACATAATATTAGGGTTCATTTTTACAATTATTTTTAAAGTGGATTTTACAGCTAGGTGTGGTGGTGCAGGCCATGTAATTCCTGTGACTTAGGAGGTTGAGGCAAAAGGATCACAAGTTTGAGGCCAGCCTCAGCAACTTAGTGACACTCTGACTCGAAAAATAAGGTGTGGGAATGTAACTCATTGTTAGAGCGCCCCAGTACTGCCCTGTCAAATGTTTTTGTTTGTTTTTACATAGTGTATGTGTGAACAAACAAATGTATCTTCTTTCCTATATCCTGAGTTTTGATATGTATAAACAATTGTATTCAATTTAAAATAAACTATTTATAAATATTTGCAAATAATAATTTTAATAATCCCAAAGAACAAAAAAATTATTACTTTGAAAATGTATATGTAAAATATTTTTAGATGTGTTTTTACATGTTAAAATGTACTATTTGGAATAGGTTATAATTTTCAAAAAGAGTAAGAATTTGTCTCTCTTGATTTTATTTAGTCTCATTTTTCTTATTATTAGATGTTCCTTTGCTGAAATCCCATCCATGAGATTCTAATCCTGTGTGCCCTGCATTCCTTTAAAATTCATATCCAGCTTTATGGCCTACATGAGTAAATGACAGGAGCACAATCAGAAATGTCAACAAGATCTGGAAAATTTTATAATTACTTGTATTCTTTAGGCAGTTCATTGGAACGACTCAGATTTAGGGGATTGTTCGAGGTTTCTGAGTTTAATGAATGTGAAAGTACACTTTAATTGAAGGCTTAACTGAAGGAAACAGCCTCTACTTTCAGTTAAATACAATTGTGTAGGTACATTCTCAGAAACAATCTCATGTTTGAATTTTTCTAAGACAATTACTTTTTAAAGTCCCTTGGATTGAAATGTGATTATTTTTACTCAATGATATACTTTAAGTTTCAAAATAGTCTATTTAATTAGAACTCTATCTTAAAGTTTTCAATTTTGAGAATTTTACCGGTTGGTGCTTTTAATTTTGAGGATACTCAAACCCTAATTAATTTTCTGATCTCATTTATCTGTTTATGTGTAAGAAAATATATATAGACTAATAAAACAAAGACTACTCTCTCCTTATGATTTTTTTAATTACATAACATCATTAATTTTTTCATTAATTTATATTCAAACTTAGGGAATGCCTTTATAGTATATTTTTGTTTTCAATAGAAATTTGTTGATATTTGTTTATATAATATAGTTCCAAAAGAATACACATTATAAAGGAAAATTACCAAAAGGAGCTCCAACTTACATAAAGCTTTCAGGAATAAGATAAATTACACATATAATATAAACAAAGCAGTTATTATTCTCATTTTAGCAATAAAAACAATATATCTCTATCACAAAGATATTAATTTTGATGAAATATGTCTTTTCAGGAGTTGTATTGTCTCTTATCCATTATTAAAAGTACTTGCTTTGGAAAACCCCTAATCACTAATAATTTGTCCTGATGCACAGTTATCTTGTATTAAAAGATATAGCAAGTATATCTTACACAATACTATGGTGTACATTACAAACAAAAAACTGCTTTCCTAGTCTTAGCCAATAATATTATAGGCAGTCCTTCATATTCTCCTGTAAATCTTAGCAACTAATCTGCTGCAAGATATGTACACTATTTAATTACACAGCAATGATTGAT
Source organism: Geosciurus inauris (assembly GCA_004024805.1). NCBI lineage: Eukaryota > Metazoa > Chordata > Mammalia > Rodentia > Sciuridae > Geosciurus > Geosciurus inauris. The sequence continues at coordinate 120,060 of PVHX01000023.1, forward strand.
AGTTCATTTACTTGTTGTAAACAACTCATTTCATTTTATTGTTCCAACAAATAACAATGTGGGTAGTAATATACCTTTCATACAATTAAAAATGTTCAGTTGAGTTTGGTACAGTGGCTCACGCCTGTAATCCCAGCAGCTGGAGAAGCTGAGGCAGGAGGATGGTGAGTTTAAAGCCAGCTTCAGCAAAAGCGAGGCACTAAACAACTCAGTAAGACCCTGTTTCTAAATAAAATACAAAAAAAGGGCTGAAGATGTGGCTCAGTGTTTAAGCACCTCTAACTTTAATCTCTGGTACCAAAAAAAAAAAAAAAAAAAAAAAAAAGGTTCAGTTGATTGTCAAGCTCAGTGTAAACCAAGCTCTCTTATTACAGTTCTATGAGTTGTGAAAGCAGATTAAAACATTTTTTTCGTAAAATATTTGGCATTCTTGAGCAAACTTTAGAAGTTCAAAATAACAAAATATTACAGAGTACTTCTGCAGTAAATTGACAAGTTTTTAAAAAATACAGACATTTATTTGTCAAAGGAGTTGAGATGAGAAAAAAATATTTAAAGTAAGAGGTATAACTATCAGAATTAAAATTATAAAATAACATATAAAATTATGGCAAAGTATTATGTATACAGAAAGAATGGATAGTTTAATATAATGAAAATTGTCTCAAAGATTGGTCAATAATGATGGAATAAGTTGAAAACACATCCAGACTTTTATCCACAGAAAATGCTTCATGCTGTGTAATTTCCATAAAACTCTCAGAGAAATACATATTTTTAAGTTTTTAAAAATTTCCTATAATAAGGAGAAAAAGTAAAAGTTTTCAAATCCTATCACTTTCTATACCAAAATAAAAATGAAAAGGTGTCTCTCACACCTGGGCGTGGTGACACATGTTCTTTATCCCAGCTACTTTGGAGTCAGAGGTAGGAGAATTGCTAATTTTGAAGCCAACCTTGGAAACTTTAGTAAGACCCTGCCTCAAAAAATAAAAAGTTCTGGAGATACTGCTGAGTGGTAGAGCATTTAGATTCCTTGGCATGGGGTGGGGTGAGAGTGCAGCACAATAGGAATAGAAATGTTAAGAAAGACAATCAGGCCAATGTTACTTATAAATAATGTTGAAAATAAAAAAAAATATTCCAAGTAAAGCAAATGAAGTCTTCAAAGAATGACTCATGGTAACAAAATAAATGACCTAAAATTTGACTTTTTTAATATTACTGTATTCTATATCAATTATGCTGATTAAGCATTCAATAGTCTTATGCTTATTTTTAAATTAAAATCCATGGAAAATACCACTACCAACAACAAAACTCTCAGCATACTAAGAAGTTACATTCAAAATTTTCAATGCCTATCAACTAGAAATTCATAGCAGATGTCATTCATATATTATTAGCTGTTCCTAAGGCAAGAATACCCAGCTTCCACGTCACATTACTGTGTAGACTATAATGCTCTAAGACAATCATAGAGCCAAGTTACAAGTACCAGGAGTAAAATGTCACAGCTGTGTGTCTAAGAATTCTGAAGGAAGAAACTAAGAAGCTTTCAAGGAATTAAGGTAACTTAAGTACACTTATTATATAAGATATTAATAAATTGATGTATATCCTGCATATTAATAATAATTATAAAATGTATACTAGTGGAAAAGAACTTTCACAGTAGCCAAAGGAACTATTAAAAATGTTTAATTACATTTGGAAGATAAACAAAAAGTATATTTCTGAACATTTAATCTAGTTTTACTTCTGTGCATGGACAAGAATACAGAGTTTACGAGAAGCAGAGCCAAGTCCTGGCTTTGTTACTGAATTTCCTTTTAAACTGCTTCACCAGCAAAGGAGGTGAATATTCCTCATTGGGGTGGTGAGGATACTTGCGATAACTAATGTATAGAATCTGTCCAATAGAAAATGCTTCTGTCTTTTTAAAAAAATTCCCAAATAGTAAAATAAGATAAATATGAACAAACCATTTTTTTCAGTAGTTCTAAATAGTACCATGTTTCTGAAACCTAAGCTAATAGGAATTTAATTTTTATGACAAATAATCCCCCTAAAGTAGGGGTCTTTTATAGGTTCATTGTTAACCTAGGGATATGGAAACAGGTTTTCAAATAATTGGTGTAGGTTTTACAAGATGATGACTCATTAAAATTGTTTGTCTAACATGACCTGATTACATGACCTGTCCTGAGCACCCAGTGTGAGTGTTGTTCCCACAAAGTTGAGATTTCCTAATGCACCAGGTGCTCTGATGAATACCTGGAAAATCATCCCACTTCCAAACCCTTGGCATTTTTCAGTGATCATTTTCTATGCCGGTGTTGATCACAAATGTGAATGTAGATCAAAATACAATAATGAAATGGTTTCTAGCGAAAGGCTATTCTTAAGTTTTGCATTTATTGATTTCTTTTAAGTGAATGATTTATTAAACAATTTCAGTTATGAGAAATCCATGATTCCAGGCTATGGAGTTTTACATTAAATGACCAAAAAAACCTGAAAGTTTTTAAAGAACTGTTATTAAAATGTTACAATGGTTCTAATTTTAACAGAGTAGATTTTCTTCTTTTAAAAATGTTATTTAATAACAAACTAGGTTATGCTGGTCTCTCTCTCTTCACACTTATAAACTAAACAATTATGTATAAGTGTGTATGTATATGTGTGTAGAAGGAAGAAATGAAGGTACACTTTCATCAGATTTTAAAAAAGATTAAAGAATCAAGATTCCAGGTGGTAGATGCAGAAATGGATGTTTTATTCAGTGTAACAGGAAGTTCAAATCTAGTATGTATTATTTTCCAGGTCGAATCTCATTGCAATAAAGAAGAAAAACATTTTTCTCTTTTGTAATGGGGTAGAGATAGAAATTTCCATCGTTTCTAACAGTTGTTACTTCCTTGCCTAATAGACAAAGTTGCAATTAATGATCTTAGTTTTAATATCCTATCCTGGAAATTTGGCCGTTTATAGCATCTAATTTACTGTTCTTTTCAGTACTCTTTAAGTCACAGAAATTGATTCCAGAATAATATTTCAGTCCAAAATGGGGGAAATAAAGGAAAGAATTTCATTAAAAAAAAAAAATAAAAAAAAAATAAAAAAAAAATAAAAATGTTATTTAAATTATAAAGCCTTGATTCTGATTCATGCAACCTGAATTCTGATTATGTGCTAAAAAAAAGACACTCTTAAGAAGTACAATTGATTCTGTATCAAAGTGATCATCTATTGTAATAAAAAGATTAGCTTAAATAATTAGTATTGCTCCTCATTAGGACTAGAGAAGTGAAAATAGTAAGAACATCATAAAAAGATACGAGAACAAGCCTGAGGTTCGAAACATAGATTTTTGGCTACAGTAATTTGATCATACTTAATAAGTCTGGCACAAAGAGAAGCAATTCAAGTTCTAAGATAAAGTTGGTACTTTTATTATCTTTTTCTAATGATGTTCCTATAATACATGCATATTTACAGATAGCTTTATTGTATTCATTTCTGATAAGAAAACCTTGACCTTGTATATATCCAAATGACAAAGATACAGTATTCTTGTTATCACAAAGATGCTGAGTTTTTTAAAAAGATTTGTTAAGGGGTTTAGTATACTAGAGCAATTCATAGTAAGAATTTATAAAGTTTACAAATTGCTTTGAACTGAATTATGTCATCCCCCCCACAAAAATTATATTTTTTAAGGTCTAGCCCCTAATGTGACTACCAAGTTCATGAAGACATTAGTAAGTAATTTAAGTTAAATGAGGTCAAAAGAGCTGTGGCTTTATAAAAAGGGAGAGAGAGTTCTCCCTCTCAGCATGCACACATATGTGTGGATACTATTGGAGGGTGGCCATCAGCCAGACAGGAGAGCCCTCACCACATGCCTAGTTGACTGGCATTGTGGTCTTGAACTTTTCTAGTCCACAAAACTGTGAGAAAATAAATTTCTGACATTGAAGCCATCAAGCCTGTGGCATTTGTTATGGCAGCCTGAGTAGACTAAAATACAAATTTATTTTCATAGAAAAATTGCTGTAAGCTTAAACCCTGTCTTAAAAGGATAGACATGAAAAAATTAAATTGGCATTTCATGCTTCATATAGTAATATACAGCTTAGAAATGTTTGGCTGCTAAATTTGGATTTCCACGGCTTTTGTTTTAGGGGGATTTTTATTTTTGTTTGTTTTTGAGATGGAGTCTTGCTTTGTCACTCAGGCTGGCTTTGGACTTCTGGGCTCAAGTGATCCTCCTGCCTCAGGCTCCAGGCATGTGCCACTATGCCCAGTTGAATTCAGAATATTGATTTTAATACTTCACTTTGAAGTTATTAGGTTCTAGAAATGAATTAATGCTCACCAAAATCAATAGAAAAATAGGGTTGAATTGGAAAGACATTTAACTGTAATTGTGGGCATACATAGAAAGAGTAATTAGATAAAGCATTTTCATGGAGGATTTCTGAAAGTTATTTAGTGGGTACCCAAACTCTGCACATACACAGATTGTAACTTATATTGTTATTGGAGTGTTTATTTTTTAAGAGAGGGAAGAAAAATGTTTTAACAATATGATTGATTGTTTTGTTATTCAGATCAAAATGCCCCTAGTCTAAGATGGTCCTGGGGTCACTCTGATATATTTTACTAGTCAATGCTGATAATATCAGCCTGTGCATATTACCAATTGATAAAATTTCAGAATACTCTTGCCCTGGATAAATTTGTGAAGTATTTTTATCAAACTAAGTCCCAAGTTTTCATTTCTGGAAATAATTCGACAAAATTGACATAAGTACATTAAAATAGGTTGGAAATCATAATATAAAGCTTATACAGCCTTTTATGTATTTGCAAATGCTCTAATCATTCACTTATTATTTTTCTCAAATTAATAGACCTCAAAAATATAATTATTTCAAAATCACTGTAAGTGGTTTATTTGTGGCTCCGTTTAATTTTTTGTAGGTGTTCTACATCTGGAATAATGGGACAAAATTAATTCTTAATAATCATTGGAAGTTTTAAACACTAGATCTTATTGAAGATAAAGTTGTAAATTCTTTCTTTTTTGTTTTTTTTTTTTTTTGGTACTGGGGATTGAACTCAGGGGTACTTGACCACTGAGCCACATCCTCAGCCCTATTTTGTGTTTTAAGTAGAGACAGGGTCTCACTGAGTTGCTTAGCACCTCGCCATTGCTGAGGCTGGCTTTGAACTCACAATTCTCCTGTCTCAGCCTCCCTAAGTGCTGGGATTACAGGCTTGAGCTACCGCAACCGGCTGTAAATTATTTCTTGAGATAGCTACTATTACAAGGTGCACTAGTTTTTTTATATAGATATCTATGTGATGTTTATATCCACCTTTAATATTATATACCATGTTATTGATACCTACTCATTAAAACATGCCACATTTTCTAAATTATGTCATAGGTAATGAAATTATATCTAATATGTGGATTAATGCTTTGCTGATCCAATAAATTTGAATAATGTTGTATTGATAGCTTCCTCTTTGGAAATTCACATTAACCTTTAAAAGCTCAGGAAAATCCTGATAGAAGTAAACAAAATTCTTGTTTTACCTATTATTTTTCCATATATATGTGATCATGTCATGTTAATATTCCACGAGTGTGATTTCCATTAATTTTACATAATCACTTTATCTAGATAACTTTACATTAATAATTGGAAAATAATTTTTTAACTTTTTTTCTATAGAGATCACTTTATACAAGTATGACACGTGGTTTGTTTTGAAAAGCCTAACTTTATTTTGTTAGCCTCTGAGAGCTTTCCACGGAGAGACCCTGAACAAAGATGATTTTCCTGGTGACTACAAGTAATAGTGACCTGGATCAACATAGTTATATAAACAGTATCAAAAGCTTAATCTAGAAATTCAAATGTCTACTCTCCTATAATAGTCAAATCTCCAGATCTGAGTTAGGGTTGACACTTCCCCACTATGGTGAAGGGGACATGGGGCTGGACATTTCATAGCTGCTAGGTAAGTTTCACCCTGGAGGTTGAAGCAGAGGGGAAGGAACGAAACAGGATGGTCACTACCTGGCTGGGTGGCCTAGGGTAGCACTGGATACATAGCAGGAGAGATTTTATGGGTTACTTGTAGATTTCTTGTTGGGCTATTTTTTTTTTTTTTTTGTATATTTCTTTGACCGAGAAGACACACATCTCTTCTCTATGTAAAAACTTACTTCCAGTTGCTTCCATAACCCTGGATGGCATTTTAAGTTTGCTTCCTCAGAACTATGGAAAACAAATCCTACATCTTTCATGCCAGCCTTAGCAGAGTGTACTAAGTCAGATAAAATTGTGACATGAGATCTTGAAAAGTTCTTAATATTTTACTGTACATCTTTTATACCACATTTCATTATAAAGTTTATCTCATGCTATTACTAATTTGGCTAAATATGTAAGAAATAGCCAGTAGAAATTCTGTTCTTAGGAGAACCTAATTTTAAGGTCAGTGTGTTGGTCTAGAGTGTAGCTCAGTGCTTGCCTACCATGTGACAGGCCATGGGTTTGATCCCCAGCACTGCAAAATAATTGATAAGTAAATTATCTAATTAAGCTCAGTGACTTAGAAGCATTTAGAAGAGTTTAACAATCTATGTCAACATTTATGGCCAATCTTGGCATTGAACCCATGTTCCCCATCCAAAAAGGACAACACATGTCTGTAGATCACCTAAATCTCAGTTGTCTGTGTAGGGCAATGTAAATCAAATACAACATCACATATCTTTACATAAGTACTTCTCTGTCCTTTCTTAAGAAGGACCTCAAATATTGTACAGCATGTTTACTAAATTTCTTCAAGTTTTTCCCCAGTTCAGTAGGTGCAGTGTTATAAAGAGATTGTTCCATGAAGGTTTTTAAATAAGGATATTCATGGATATGTAAAATGCCCATAGGTTACTGCTGTATTTGTTGTACTATTTAGTGGAGAATGCAAATAAAAATTCGCTGCTTTTTAAAAATATGTTAAAAAGTGAGAACAGAGGGAAGAAATGGAAAAAGGATGTGTGCACAATTCAGTGCCTCTGTAAATTGAGAGCTAGAAATCTGAAGTGCACTTGACTAGCTTTTATGATGGGTATAACAAGTGACAGGCCATTCAAAGGCTGAAAAAGAGAGATAATGAAATCTTAAATTAGAATAGCTTCCAAAACAGACTGACAGTACTGTTCACAGCAAATTAAAAAGGGATTGACAACTGGAAAGAAAATGGAGATATGGAATTTGAGATGAGAAAATTTTAATCATCTGGCATTTTATTTTATGGATGCAATCTTACTGAGTTCTCTCTAGAAATAAAAAGACATTTTAAAACATTTCTAAAATTCTGCTAAAAACGGAAAAGACTTGAAGTGGACCAAAAATTTCAAGATTATTTTGTCTTAAGATAAAAAGATCTGATATTACAAGTATGAGTAATATGACATTCAAGTAGTCAGATTGGGTTTAGTTAATATTTATTGTAATTTGAGCAAATCTAATAATATGCAACTTTAGCTTAACAAATAATATGTGAACCTTTCTTGAGTTACGGAATATCTTAACGTAGTACCAAAGGCCTTGATAATCATGTTTCAGACGTATATAAAGAATTTGTTTTG